>JARVZY010011670.1:0-86063 GCA_030686995.1 Artemisia argyi | reverse complement strand
TTGCTCTTAACTTAATTCCATAACTCTTGTTTGATGAGTTATGGGGTTGAGTTGGAGTCAGGTTGTTATCTAGCTTAAGGTTTTTGATAAATTTGCTCAAGGATGGACAATGCTTTCACCATGAAAATCTAATAACTTGATAGTTGCAATTAGATCTCATATTCCATTAGTAGCGCTTATATCTTGGTGTATAAATTTCTGTCACAACATTGGTGTACAAATTTGATTTCTGGTCCTTTCATTATAACTTTGGCCTTCATTGGATTCTTCATTCAAGCATCGACTCAATTGCATTAAGAGCAACCAAAGTATTTCACTTGGTTATAATTAATTAGGTCATTGGATCTGGGTTAGCAACTTCATTAGCGAACTCTTCATCCTGAATCACTTTCGAGAATATCCTTTCCTTGTTAATTAGAATATCCTTGGAATTTTAGTCATTAACATATATTGAGCCTTAAGAAATGCATATCAGTGAATAACTGAAAATTAGTCCATAGGAGTTTATGTCTGATGACTAATTTCAATATGGAAAACCAATCAAAATGCTAATTGGGAAAGTTTAGTGAACCAGACATAATGAGATTCGGATTATAGAAGTTGTTAAAACTCAAACAATTGGAATTGAGTATACTTGAGAACGCACAGATTTTATGAAAAAATAAATAAATAAATAAATGCACATATTCGGTAGCAAAAAATTTTAGTAGTAGAATCGATTGAATTTCGGGACGAAATTCTTTTTAACGAGGTGATACTGTGAGAACCCTCTCCTAATTAGGATAGTCATGTGTGTTTGTGTGCTTCACAAACTAGTGAATTGTGGGATCTTGTAATTTAACCATTAACGTTGAGTATACCCTAATTTAAATAGTTATATAAGTAGTGTGAATATTACATGACATGAAAATATAAGTTATTAAACTAAACTTACTTAAATAAACTAACACATTTTAATTTACTTATCCCAAACTAAATAACCTATCACAAATTTCTTTCCTAAATCCTAAGCTAATATATACACGACCCATTCTTGTAATACAAACCCTTCACACATTTCATACTTTTGGAGAT
Source organism: Artemisia argyi (assembly GCA_030686995.1). NCBI lineage: Eukaryota > Viridiplantae > Streptophyta > Magnoliopsida > Asterales > Asteraceae > Artemisia > Artemisia argyi. The sequence goes on along the minus strand of JARVZY010011670.1, from coordinate 84,989 downwards.
AAGAATAAGTTAAATACCAATATATACTTGCCAAAGCTAACACACGTTTTTCCCTCAATCACAGTCAACACATTCCCGAAATCTTTGGCTAGGTACATTTGAAAGTTGAAGAGATTTAGTCATCCAACTTTCCTCTATACTCGGCCTCTTTCTCCTATTTTATTCCCCACTTCTTCTCATTTGCAACAACCGTATACACCTCATTTCACACAGAAGATCCTAAAAGCAGTTCTGGAACAGCAGCTTCATTGTGCTCTCAAAATCCAAGTGTTACGAAGGGTGTGGCTAAGATAGTAATCAGTTAGTGGCATACAAGTTCTGGGTGATAGCTGAGTGACTTTGGTTTGATCGTGAGCATCGTGTTCGAAGTGGGTGATTCGATAGGCGTTAGTTCTGGTCTCTTTGTGTTCTTTGTTTCGTTCTAGCATTCGACCAAGAGGTATCCTTGTATCGCCTTTGTGTTTCCGTATTCGATCAATTAACCGTGATTACGTTTAAAATGTGAAAGTAAACTGTATGTGTTGTGTTTCATAATTAATGTGTCATATGTATGAATCGAATGGGCATAAGCAGCATAAAATCATGAATCTATAATGTGTCGACCAATTTCTATTTAGAGCTTTCGAATCTGTCGCGAGCGTCTTTGATTTGGTTTTAGATCATGCATGTGATATATAATATACGTACTAACAACCAGTACGAAAACCTAAAGAGATAAAGATGAAACATGCATGTTCGTAAATGGGTATACGAATCACTTAAATAATGGTCAACATGGAATCACATAATCTGGTCTTTAAACACAATTCGTGACCTTAATGCATGAGTCAAAACCTGGTTTAAAACCTGAACGAAATAAAGATGGTACGTACGTGCATGTATAATAAGAGAATAAAGAATGTAGGTATGATCAGAAAAGGATAGCTGATTTAAATATATTTTTGCATTCATTTGTGATGTGGAAATGTGTCTAATAAAAACTGATATTTCTCTTTGACTTTCTAAAGTAAATTATCTCCATCATAAGCTGCAAAACGTCTTATTTAGTTATACAATCACTAGCTCAATCAATCGAAGCCAATATTATATTGTATATAAATCATTCACGACTCGGAATTTTGTGTGTCGTTGGTCGGTTATAAAATCTTCACATAATATTCATATATACACATAATATTGATTAAGTCGCTAGCTAAAGGAAAAATATAAATAGTTATAAGTCGTTTCATCATAAGCACAGTAACTCACGAAGTAGAGTAATTCATTTACTTAATATATATAGTACATGACCAATGAACTTACTCTATATATGATATATATATACACACACGTATGGATTGGAACGGAGTAGGGAAATTCTTAGTTTTTCATCATTTGTGTTTTATGATTTTATATACCCTAAGGTATCTATGTCTTTACCAATTCAAATGTTTTAAGACTTTAAACACATATATGTAAAAATCATTTTGATTAAAAGTAAGCAAGAATGAATAAGTTATAAAACTAATTATGATGAGTCCTGTTCCAAACTGCAACAAGAAGTGGTTTTCTTTTTATGCATGGTTGTTACATTTTGGTCATGCATGGTCTCTATTTTTGTTTCTACGTAAACACAAAATGGTCATCCATTCTTAAGCAAATAAAATGCTTTAAACTATTATGATTAGTTAAATAATATGTAACTATGTATGTTTATACCTATGCTCATGCAATGAAATTGTTAAATGAGAAAGGTTGGAATCTCAGTATTATAAAAGAATAATAATAAATTATATAAAAGAAGAGTATGTAACGGTAATTACTGAAACGTCATACAACTTGGAAGAAAAAGAGGTTATAAATATTTAAGTGTTAATATTAATTAGTTCCATAATTATTTGTAGATTGGTTGAAGGAACAGTAGGTTGATTACTATTATCGAGGGTGTGTTGGTTTCCTAAGGTTATTTGCTTGGATTTGTGCACTTTTCCCATCCGCTTTAAGGTGAGTTTTCGTGGCCCCTTTTTACTTATGTTTTACTTGGGGAAGAATGATACTCAAAAGTTGTTTTCCTGCTATGCTCAAACTTTTACTTTGCTTGGACAAGTTATTGTGCTTATGATCGTGCTAGGTGCATTAGTAGTGTTATCTGTGTGATCTTATCTGTGTGATCTCATGTCATGGATTCATTTCCACTTGACATATATCTGTGTGATCTTATGCTGTGTGGTCTCATGTCATGATTGACATGGGAGTACTCATGTGTTAGCTCCAGCTGGTAGGCATGCATGTTGTACACTATATACTTTCGGAGATGAAGAATGTGATGATTGGATCATTGGTTGGTTATGTTGTACTAATTGCCCTATGCCACTTTATTGTTTGCACAATTGTCCTAAGAACTTATGCATGGCAAAGTGGTTTATGTTTACTTTAAACCCACGAACTCACCAGCTTTATGTTGACATTTTAGAGTATCATTTTCAGGTGATCGATAGTTGTATTTTGAAGACACTTGCATATTGAAGTCATGCATTATTCTCATTACAAAGACCGATTTACTTGGCCAAGACCTTTTCTAAAGACTTAAATTTGATACGATTAAGACTTATGTTTTCACTATCTAGCATTGTATAAAAATCTTTATGTAACATTGTAAACATATTTCTTAAATCAAATATGGTGTTGTTCTACTATCTTATGCGATGTTACAATTTGTTGCACCTCGTGTTTCCGCTCTTAGCGGGGTGTGACAATCATAAGATAAGCCATTATATTAGAGTAAAATTAATGCCATCATCGTGAGTTTTGGAATTAGCATTTTGAACTCTACAAACTACAAAGTACCAGAAGTTTTTATCAACTCTTGTTCGTGAACATCTAGCTTATTTTTGCTATATAAGTTAATAAGCCCTCTATATAAGCACATTAGAAGACATAATCTTCATTATTTTACCGACCAAATTTGTTTTTAATATAAGCACATTTGAGCTTTCAAGTAACTCAAGGACTACATCAATATTAGTTTAAACATAAGTTATCACATTGTACTTATTATAGATTCTTTTCCAATAGTTTCACTTCAAAATAGTAGTTTTGGTGTACATTATCGTAACTTTTAATCATATTCTTCAATTTTTGAAAACCTGTGCACTGTCAAACCTGGGATTCACATTTAGATCTTATAACATCATAAACACTTGTATTTCACCATTATTCTGCATTTTGTTACATTTGGAGACTCGCGATAGCGAACGAGTATATGATGAAGTCAAGTGACTCAAATTTGGACAGTCGCGATTACTCGTCCTACTAATCATACCATCAAATCGAAAACAGAAATACTACGTCCTCAGATTTTACGCTCACGCCATATATTACAACAATTTAATATTTAGAAAACTGTGTTACAATTCCGAACTTAATTTGTTGACTTAGGATCATCATAATTGGTTTCTGAAAGGCTCAATATTGCAAGATGATAACTTATGTGTTAAACTAGCGTGTGTCCAATTCTGTCTTTTATTAGCCAACCAGGCGGATCGATATTCCAAGGTCACAAAATCGAGATTGTTGGTTTTCGTCAAAAATATGGTTTTCTAAAATGTATCCGAAAGACGTATTCATTTGTTGCACAAAAGATTGGTTGTCTGAAAGAATTTTGTTATCCATATTTTTGTAATTCATCAAAGTTCTACATAAATATTAATCTCAACCTAGGTTATTTTGAAAAGTGGTAGAAAAAGTTAAGAGCTTATATAAGTCGTCAAGCACTCCACAAAAATTAAGAGCTTACGAGGAGATTTTAATGACTTTTGTTTTTCCCACACTTTGGTACTTCAACAAAAGTCATCATAACAACCACGTAACCTAATATTTACCTCAACCTATACATGCCATATACACCACAATATATAAGCAAGAACAACTTCTATTCTTTATTCCATGTGGGATTGAAAACTTAAAACCAAGCTTTCACAAAAGTAACCCATAACACTTTGTTGTAGTAATGTATCATTTGTGTTCTTTTTATGCATTGCTCTAGGGATATGATAACATCTATTATATATTTATACGTAATTGTTAGTCATTTTGTACCTACGTAATTTGTTTACTGTAGTTTAGGTTTTAAGAGACCTTATTTTTGCGTGTTTTCTTTATGATCTACCAAAATATCAAAAGATACGTTGTACAAACGAGTTAAAATTAGTTAGGTTAGTATATTCGATTCACTTTCTTTTCTAACACTCGTCATTTTTATAATATTAGTTTGACTGGATCTTTAAAAATAGTTAATTTGATGTTTCACACAAATATTTTATTGAATTGTTCTCATTTAAAAAAGTTAATTTTAAATTTTTTTCCGCAAAACTTAAAACGAAAAAAAAAAAAAAAAAAAAAAAAAAAAAAAAAAAAAAAAATCCATTAAACCTTTAGCATTTGAATATTAAAGCTTGTTTGTTAACAAGCATTTAGCAATTTTGTTATTTTTAAATGCAACTTTTATTATTACAACTACATTACCAAAGGCGTTTTAGTAAAACAAGTAGTCACTACTAAATGTTACAGCTAACTGCTATTGCTAACTTTTACCGCTAACTGCCACCACTCGTTTCATCAAGTATACCCTTTCAATTGGAAGTTTCATTTTTCATATATAGTCAAACTAGCTTATAGACCAGTTGACACCGGGTTATTTTTTAAAGAAATAGTGAAAGTGAGATGATAAGAAAAGTAATAACGTAAACATGTTTTATTTAAAATATGAAACAAAGAATGACACAATGCGTCCATTATCAGATAATAAATTTCTTCTGTTAAAATTACACTAACAAACGTCCAAGTTTGGGGTCTCCAAAATTGATTTTCTTGAGTAGCACAATGAGATGATAAGAAAACTGATAACGTAAACATGTTCCATTTAATATGAAAGAAAGAATGAGACAATGCGTCAATTATCTGATAAGCAATTTAGTTTGTTACAATTATACTAACAAACGTCCAAGCGTCGGTGAATCTGAAATTGATTGTCTTGAACATAAAATGATGTGTGTGACCGCCTATCGATTCAAAACCCAATTTCCTTGTAGGTAAAAGCATGTTGAAAGCATGTTGTGACTGATAATATATTATAACTAAGAATATGAGAAAGAAAAAGGGATGTTTGCATACCTCTTGAAGTTTGATCATAGACCTTGAATTACTTCTTTGTATACAACATTTGTTGTAGTTTTAGAGACATTACCATCCTAATCATTTGTGTATAAATAGAAGTTCCTGTTAATTTAAGAACTTGCAGTCTTGTCCTATCACATAAACTCTATGTTTCGCGACAACATAATCGGTACTCCCACTTTTAAAGCAAGCATGTGGTTTGGATCACCGGAGAACTTCAATCCATTGATAAATAACTTATATACCCGTGGAATCACGGAAATTTGTAAAGAAAATATTTATTAAGGAGATACGTGTGTGAATAAATCAATAAACAACAAATAATGTAAATAAGTTCCATTATCTTTTTAAAGGAATAATAAGTAATGTGTCAATAATATGACAAAATTGTCTAAGTCCTAACGGGTTCCATTGAAAGCATAAATTGTTGATAGGCCTCCGGGTCGGAGGAAAGCTTCCGCAAGTCATCGACACTACATCAATAAAAAAAGCAAGTTAAAATAAAGTAACGATAAAACAAACAACATAAACTACAACAGTGGTAAACAATTTGGAATTCAGTCTGTTTTGCTACCCATCACTCCATGAGATTCAGAAGATCAAGTAAGCACTAAGCAAGCAATATCATGAAAACCTAAAGAAAATTGTATATAGCAATGAGCAGAACAATTCTATTAGCCCCATCGAGATGTAAACCACACCATCACTGCCATTGGTCTTCTCTTAACCTCTTTTTATATTACCAAAATCACAAATATTCAAAAACATTCACACTGAATGCTTGGACAAACTTGTTTCTAACCCCTCAAGATGTGAAGACGTGAAGCTACATATTTGTCACTTAGGCTCTTAATCATAAGAATATATATAGTATATAACAAATTACAAAGGATCATTGACATAAAGCTATACGCTGATAGATGCTATAGAACATTGCTGTTGTAACATGGAAATATTTTTGAACATTTTTTTCACGAAAAGACTTCGTAACTTCTTACAAATTTGTCCCTCTAAACTGAAAGTTGTGTCGCAACACCGAGTCACCGATAGCCAATGCATTAAAGCCTGCTTGTAAATCAACATCAGGAATTTTAGTCCTCTCGACCGTCACTGCTGCCAAAAAATTGTAAGTATACTCGAGTTGAATATACTCAAAAAAAAATAAAAAATAAAGGAGCAATTTTTCTTCCAATCAGCCTCAAATTGTATCCAAAACCTAATCACACAATTTCACCATTAAATTAAGAAAAAAATACACCGTTGGTCCCTAAACTTTTTACGAAACATCACAGGACACCTTAACTTTTAAAAAACGTCGTGTGGCATCCAAAACTTGGGATTTTGATGTCGATTGCGTCCCTCGGCCCGTAATAGGAACAGAAATGTCCCGTTATAGTTCCCAAAACCCCGTTACATGTTTACTTTGGAGGGTATTCCTGTCTTTTTACCTAGTCGCATTTTTCTCTCTATCTCGTATTTCCCGGCAGACGTCTAATCCTTTTTCCCGCCATTATGACTAATATAAGTAGCACAAGTACTCATTGGTCATCCCCAAACTTGTTTTGGAAGCCTACCAAAAAAAACCTAACGCAATGTCACACACCAAATCTAATAATTTAAGTAAAAAATCAAGAATCTCAAACCTTGGATTTACATTATGGCAAATCAGGGACGCACCTTACTTTGATAGCCATGAAGTCGAGAGAAATTGGGCAATGAGGCAATATGTTTAGTGTTTTTATTGATAATCTTTTACTAGCGTATGTATCTTAGACTGTTTAATGGTAGTTCCCTTTTTTGTTAGAGAATCGTAACAGCGTTTTGTTTACTTTTTCAATAGCAGATCGACCTGGTGATTTTAGCATGAGAGTTCACCACAATGGCTTATTCAAAAACTGGTCAGACAGGATCTACGAAGGAGGTCAGGAATGTCAGGTTGATTTTGTTGGTATTAATGAGATTTCTATTGACGAACTTGATGCTCTGATGACCCAAATCGGTTATGCTGAAGTCCAAACCAATTCCTACTATTTTCTTAAACCTGGTATGACATTGGACGATGGCTTATATAGTTTTCAAGAAGCTGTCAATCTTGAACTGTTGAAAGAAATTGTGGAAGAACATAAGTTGATAGATGTGTATGTTGAAATTGGTAAGACTAGGTTAGAGTTGTCTGAGATGTCCCCACAGTCTATTAAGACTGTATTTTTGGAGATGGATGAACCTAGTAGAAAAATAGCTCGTGCTGTTATTCAATCGTGCTGCAGACGTTTGGTTCTAGATGACATAGATAATGACCCAGACCTTAACCCATTTATGCAACTTACGCAACTACCTGCATATGTCTCATATGTTGGGGAATCTAGTGACTTGCCACACATTGAGCCCTGTTTTTCAAGTCTTGACATGTCTGCCGTTGCCAGCCAACCTGTTGATAACAGTGATGGTGCATTAGTCATTATTGATAAGGAAAATAGTTTTCAGGACCTTGATAGTTTTGCTGTTGGAGAAAGTAGGGAGAGCACTAGTTGATGGAAATAACACCTTTGAGGAACCTGATGTGGAAGTTAATCTATTCCAAGTCAATCAGGATAACCAGTTAGAGAATATAGGAGGAGAACTTGTTGGTGGCAATAACATGGAAGAGGATGGTGATGTTGATATCACTCTGTTCCAACGGAGTGATACTAGTCACTTAGGCAATGTAGGTGATGACACAATTCCGGCAAATGAAAATAATGTTACTGGGGAGAATCATGTATAGGTTGCTTTGTTCCAACAGAGTCAGAGTCATGAGTTAGGCAACGCAGGAACAACTACTAATAAAAGTGTTAAATTTGGAAACTTAATTACCTGTGTTGGATGATGATGCATTTTACACTGCTTATGCTTCTGAATCAGGCATAGATCACTCTGGGGTGCCAAGGGTTAGGACAGATTCTGTTGATGATGGTGTTGTTGAAACTTTCTTTTATTGTGATCAATCCTTCGATACTGCAAAAGATGTGAAAGAGAGGGTAAGAAAGTATTCCATAGAAACAAGAAGGGAGCTGCTATTTCTAAAGAATAACAAAAAAAAATAAAAAATAAGAGTCAGATGTGTGGGTTGTGTTCCCCTATTTGGCCCAATTGCTACTGCTGGACTGGGTATCGGCCCAGTTAGAGGTCCATTAACAAGAAGAGTTTTGGAAGCATTAATTGCTAGTAAAAATGACCCTTCCCAAATACTCTGCCCATGGTTGTTGCTTATCGGCAGGGATGGTACTGAAAAAGGTGCTTGGACAGTGAGAAGATATAATGATAAACACACGTGTTTGCAATCAAGGGCGCTCAAACACTTTGACCTCAAGTATATCTCAAAGAAAATTAAAGATACGATTCAAACCAATCCAAGGATTCCGGTCAAGTCGGTTCATAATCAGCCTACCAACCAATTTGAGCTTGAAGTCTCAATGTAGAAGGTTTTAAGAGCTAAAAGAATAGCAGTCAGAGGCATTAGAAAGGAATTCAAACTCCAAATTCACCATGTTGAGAGACTATGTTCAAGAGTTGCAGAAGAGGAACCCTGATACAACAGTTGTGATTCATGTGGAACGGCCTGCTGAGGATAGTCTTCCAACAAGAGAATTCAAGAGACTCTATGTTTGTTTAGGTGCCTTGAAGGAAGGATTTAAAGCCTATCAGATACGGTTGTTGGGGATAAATGCTTTTCCAATTGATGGTCCTTTAAAGGGTCAACTTCTAACAGATGTGGGAATTGATAGCAACAATGGTATATACCCAGTAGCTTATGCTTTTACTGAATCAGCAAACACAATAGCTTGGACTTGGTTTCTTCATTGTTTATCTGATGATCTTGAACTTGAGCCAAATTCAATCTTCACTTTTGTTACTGACATGAACAAGGTACTCCCATAAACTATAAATGATTTGAATTTCCTAAGTTTTTAAACAAACAGTAAATATTTCTGGACTGAAACCAATCTAGTCCCAAAATTACCGGTAACCTATTGTTCTTGATTGCATTATTAGTTGCATGATGCAAGACAAGTTATATGCTCCTAATATAGCCCGAGAGATAATAATAATCTCTAAGACACATTTTTAGCATTCTAGATGCTGAGTTTATTCATCCATTTATACCGATCGATGAAACTTTGTAGCTTCCGCACAGAAGTAGCGAAAAAGAAATTGTTTCTGGTTGTATTATTTAACGTCACATGATCTAATGTGGTTGTAATTGTTGCATTTTGGTGTGATTCAAAGCAATGGTGGATCCAGAAATTTTGGACAGGGTATGCACAGATTTAGTAGAGTTAAAAGAAAAAATTTGGTTTTTCGAGTTAAAACTTTTTTTCGGGTCAGTTTTTCTTTCAGGTTTAAATCGGTTGTTCGAATTTTCAATATGTTTTAATCACTTGATCAACTCAAAGATAAACCAACAACAACATTTAAAATAAGTTAACTTAATATGTGAAGACAAAGTTAGGAATAGATTAATTTCCCAATTTACACAAACTCACAAGAGAAAATAATACTCTTCGAGAACAGATTCATTGTAGAAAAATAAATTATCCAAACTTCAGTTAGATGAAAACTGTTATGGGTTGGGCTTGAAATGCAAAATTAGTGGACTCGAGTTATAACTATTTAGTTTTATAATATAACTGGGCCCTACAATAAACATAAAGTTACCATTAACCTTCTTCTTCTTCTACACCATATTGCCGCCGACGAAGTAACAAACTCAAATTTACAGTCTAATTTTGTTTTTTCTTCTTTCTTTTTTTCTTTTCTTTGAAATCTTTGGGTATGCATTGATAATTTTTCAGTATTTTAGAGGGTGTGCACTCTCAAATTTGTAGTGTATTTTCTACTAACTCATGAAAAATTTACAAAAAAATTACACTACCAAGATTTTACACAGGGTATGCACCTGTGTTCAAGCTAACGCTGCGTTCTAGAGAGAGAAAAAAAATGAATGAAAGTGAAAGAAAGACGAATTAAAGAAAGAGATAGCAAGTAAAGTGACTTTCACCCCAAAAGTGGGGTGAAAGTTTTATAACTAAAATGTAATCACTTTACTTCATTTTACATCACTTTACTTCCTTAAAAAAACAACTAGAGAACACAAATTTTCTCACTTTCACTTTACTTCCTCTCTTTTACTCAACTCGAAAACGCAGTGTAAATCCGCCCCTGATTCAAAGGTGCTATTTATATTAAGTTGTGAAATACTAAAACTAGCTCAGTTCTGTATTTTGCAATTACTCCGTATAATTTTTCGGTTTTTATCTTATTAATGTAAAGTGTGAAGTTGCATAAAGAATCATCTCGTGTGTAAATTATACAATGTAAAAGTAAAGTTGAGGTATGACCATTTATAAGTTTATCATATGTCAAAATGTCAATTTTCGAACTACACAACACAAATGTAAGTCACGAATTTTGATTTAATGATATGACTGTTGTACATCATAGATAAAAATGCTTCAACAATAAGAACTGACTGATTGGTCTTGTGCTTTGGAAATGTGCTTTGGAAATTTAAACGACAAAAACTCAGAAGCTTATATAAGTTAATGTTGTTACCGTACTTTTGTACTTAAACAAAGATTCATCATAAGGAGGGTGGCAGTAATGCTTCCGAAATCATCCATACCTCCCAAATCCACCAATAATATCATTTCACCTCATTTATACTTTTTTCATACCTCCCAAACCCTTTTTAGTGGCAACCATGCCTTTTTCATACCTCCCAACTAATTTTATTTTTTTTATTTTTTATTTCATAAATTAAATTCGATAATCATTATCTATATATATTATAGCGTAACAGTATATTTGCTAGAATCTTTCGCAAACGTTTAAAAAAATATTATTTTGCCGGATTTGTTATTAGCCCGCTAGGAGCCCAATAGCCAAATGTTATAATCGGTTGAGGCCCAGCTTTTTTCTTCTTTATTATATTGTGGACAAATACACTTGGTAAGCTATAACTCATATTCTAAACTTCTGGAAACATTCCATCGTCTTCAATAGGATACAGTAATATTTTTGCCCCATCCGCTCCTCCAACGGTACACACATTAATTAGAAACGGTAATATTTTGCTTTGAAAACACCATACTTCCCAGGCAATATATGCCATTGGAGGCTTGCCGCTTGCCTTGCCGGCGAGGTGGCGGCGGTGTTCACCACCGGCAATGGCATGCCGATGGTGATACCGCCCACCACAGCCACCGTTCTAACAGCCCAGTAACATGATATTAATTCCAACTTTCAAAAGCCATATACACCACAATATATAAGCAAGCGCAAATTCTTATCTCTATCCTATGTGGGATTACAAACTTGAAACCAAAGTTCAAAACAAAAGTAACCCCATACAAAAAATTGTTTAGATGACATAACCCTTTTGTTGCCTAAAACAAATACTACCGTATTATTTATGATCTTTTTACACATTGTTCTATAGACATATAGCATCTTATAAAAGTGTTGAGCACTTTACACCAATTAATATAGTTTGTTTAGTTTACGTTTCAACACATGTTATTACGTATGGCAACAAAAAATGGCGTCAACATATATAAGTTATTCGACTTTGTTTCTCTTGTATTTCTTGTTAGCTATTTCCGAATCTATAAAGTTATCCATTTTCTTACAAACTATTTGCGAATTCTTCCTCTAACATCAATATAATTTGAAATCACTGATAAATTTATCTTTTAGATCTTTTTTTTTTTTTTTTTTTAATCTCAGGTTCACCTTAATTTAAATAGTGAAACGTATCTCATTCCTAAAATCAAATTCAATGATGAAAAAGTTATAGGAAGCTTAAGAAATATTCATATAAATCATAAGGTAGGCCATTATATTAGAGTAAAATTAATGCCATATATAATCGTGAGTTTTGGAATTAGCATTTACTGGAAGTTTTTATCAACTCTCGAAATTAGCTTCATGAACATCTAGCTTATTTTTCCTATATAAGTTAATAAGCCTTCTAATTAAGCAGATAAGAAGACATAATCTTTAATATTTTACCGACCAGATTTGTTTTAAAATCTAATTAATAAGTTAAAAAAAAATTAAGAGTTTATATACATTGTCGATGCGGAAATTTCGAATTGGTTATTTTTGCTTAAACAAATCCGTATATCCCATATCGATAACATAGTACAACTCTCAATTTAAACTTTTGCTAACCAATTGGGCAAGCTTAGTTGGCTACCAATATTTCATAGGGGCTTGGGGACGGGAGGTTTGGCTAGAGGAGGTCTCAAGTTCGAGTCACACCTGAAACTTTTACCCCTTCTGGCGGAATAGGAGGAAGTACATGCGGAGTTCATGGTCAGCATACTGCCCAATTAGATGTCAGTGCTACCTGAACCACTAAAAACTAATAAACCGTTCAAAAAATTTTTTTATACTTTTGCTAGTAAACCCTCTAAATAAGCTTAATGAGCGTAAACAAAACACTTTAATTATACTAGAAGGCACACTTTTCAATATCTTTTATATCTTTTTCAATATATTAATTAATCGACAAAAGGTCATCTTTAATATCTAAAATTCAAATGACAAAATGTTATTTATTTACTTTATTATTATTATTATTATTTTGAAAAAATTAAGAGCTTATGTAAGTAACTGAGACAGAGACCGAGGTTGTGTTACTCGTATTTTTATTCTTTAACACAGCTAGTATCACTGCTCAATAACATTACATTCATCCCAAACCATATGTGCCATGTACACCATACTATATATACAAACACAATTCCATTTCTTTGACCGATGTGGGATTGAAACATCGCTTTATTCAATGTAGTTTGTTTAGTTTATTTTTAACACATGCCATTTATGTGTTTCGTTCATGGTAACCATGGATAGAGAAAGATACATTTTACAAACGAGTTGGGTGAAGTTGTTCAAAACGCACATCCAAACACCCCTGTAGCTATCAATCCAGTATATCAATATGAGTACTTGCATACAATAAATATGTCTTGGGAAAGAAATCAGTGGCCTCGTTTCAGGTAATTAATAAAGGATTCATTGAGCCTATACACTATGTGGGTTGCATACAATAAAACCAGTATATCAATATGGGTTCGGTAGAACAGGAAAACAAGGTCTAATTAAGTTGGTTGTAAGCAGCACCGACTTGCCCAAGATACTGATTACTTATCACAGTGAGAACATATTTCATTCAGCGTATATACTATGTTGTTATCTAGGTTTGATTATTAGCAATGCTTATGCCATTTAAAGTATTCACAGTTTTAAAATATACAACTACTACCTCCGTCCCAAAATATAAGTCCGTTTTGACTTTTCAAAAGTCATTTTATTCCTACTTTGACATTAATTATACTTTTTCGTGTTATATAATACTTGAAACAAAATATATAAATAGATTTATGTTTTAAATGTATTTTCATTGGTATACTTTTTATCAATTATTATATAACACTAAAAAAATAATTAAGGTCAAAGTCGAAAAATAAAGACTTTGAAAAGTCCAAAATGGACTTATATTTTGGACGGAAGGAGTATAAAATTGAGTATTTAGCTTGTAACTCAAGTTGCTTATCACACAAGGGCAAATATTTCGCTGAATTATTTGATACTAGTATAATTTGTTTAGAGTTCATAGCAGCAGTACATAATCATTCTACATTTTTAATTAAGCTCAATCATCAATTCATCATCATCATGTACATGATAAAATAAATTAACCAAAAGACCTAAAACTGAATTTTGAAATGTAACATATATACACTTAAGCAATGAAGTTAAAGTAATTTTTTTATTTACTTAAGCTGACTATTCACTTTATTGCTTATCATTTTACTGAGTGTTTGTATTAGCTTGTGATTATAAGCTGATAAGCATTTGAAGCTTGTAAAATAACTCAAAACTCAAGTAAGTCAAGCCTTTTTAGATGAGCCACACAAAAATAAGCGAATGAAAATTCTTTAATTAATAGTAATTATTAACATAAACTCGAGTTTATAAGCTATTTCAAACACTAGAATGAGCTTATTTCTGCTATATAAGCTTATAAGGTATATAATTAAGCTTAAATATACACATAAAATGAGCTTATTTTTGCTCTTTAAGCTAATAAGCCATCTAAATAAGCTTAAACAAGCACCCCTAATCACATTAGAAGACATACTCTTCAATAATTTGAAAGACAAAAAAGTATAGAAAAAAAAATGAAGATCCTATATAAATAATCTGGTTTTAGACAAAATATTTTAGAAAAAAAGTTAGAGCTTATATAAGTAATTGGTTCAGCGATGAAATTTTGTTATCAATTTTTTTGTTCTTTTAACAAAATTCTTCGTACTGCCCAATAACATGATATTTTATCTTAACTTATTTAAGACATATATACCACGCTATATATGCACGCACAACACCTTTGATTTTCTCCATATGGGATTGAAAGCTTAAAACCAAGTTTTCACAAAAGTAACCCATACACAAAATTGTTCTGTGGACATAACCCATTTAATTTGTTGCCGTAATAAAATAACGACAAAATTTCACCGTTCATCCCTAAAGTTGTCGCGATTTGCGCATATCGTCCTTAAACTATTTTTTTTGGCATTTTCGTCCCTGAAGTTGTCAAACGACGGTGTGTATGGTCCCTGGCACCCCATTTTGTTTGCTCATGGTCAATTTGCTACTTACACACCTTGTGAAGTTACTAAAATGCCCTTTCTTTTTATTTTAATTTACAAACACATGCGCTTAGTTATATATATTCAAAGAATTATTTGTAATGATGAAGAAGCTAAGTGTTCTTATATTGAGAGCTTATGTGGGTAATTTGTTAATTTGTACGATCTTTCATTTGTGCTACGACAACTATTGAAATAGAGTATTTGGTTTTGCCTCATGGATTGGTAAGGTGCAGTATAAATCGAGTCTCACTAATATTTAATAAGTTTCCAAAATATTTCAAACCCAAAATATGTACATGTATATGAATTGACTGTATAAGCTGTTCCCCTTCATTGCAGAACTCCTTATTAATAGAAAGAACAAACAGGAAGTGTATAAGTATGGAGATGAGATTTGATCAACGACTAATATTTTATCTTTGTTTGATACTTATCAGGGAAATAGGCATGCTAATATCTTGAGCCCGAAGATTGTAACTTCACTAAAGGCAATTAACGAAAGGGCCGTGCAAATCAGCCTAACAAACTCAATCTACTGGAACGCCCACACTTTTGCACTAACAGAAGCGGGCAAGCTATATGCATTTGGAGCAGGTGACAAAGGACAGCTGGGGCTGGACCTTGTTGCTACCCAAACCGAGAGGCTAAAACCAGAGCATGTGGAACTCAATCTCAGTTAGCAGAATTTAATGATGACTTACTAATCTCTGATGTTGATCACACCATAATCAGAATTGTTTGTGTTTTATTTTATCTGTTCCTTCCATGTTCATTTCTGTACATAAAAACAAAGAAGGGATTTGTGAAAAAGTCTTAAGGGTAGAAGTTAAAAAAGTACTAACCATCATAACAAGCAGTACGGAAAACTTGTACCAGTACTAACTGTTAAGAAAATCCAAACGAGCAATACAAACATGGATATGCGACATCTTGATATTGGCATTTACTGTATAATTAGGTTGGTGATAGTCATCTTTGTGCAGAGTTTTTAATGCGCTGGAAAGGGGATGTGACGGAATATCGTAATGAGACCATTTGATAAATGAAGTAAAACTCGAAATAAAGTTCACAACAACTGAATATTCTTTACAAGAAGAAATTTGCAAAACTTCCTACACTAGTTATTCATGTTCACAAAAAAGCAATATTGCAGCTTCTTAAATGCCCCCAAGCATTTGTTCAGGGCACAGACAAAGAGATTTGACAATGAAATTCAAACATATTTGCTCACAAAGAGGAATGAAATTTATGAAACACAATCGTAGCTTTTTTGTCCATCTAGGAAGACTGCAATAGATGATGTCAATTCTGATCCCATAATTCTACAAGGAAGAGAACTCAGACTTAACATTCACGCGGCGAATTTTACTGGTTTCTTTAGCATAGTCGACGGTAATTTCGACTTTACTCATCATGCATACCTTTTTTATACTTGTCATATTCAATCATATATGCATGTTGTGAATTTATAAATATTTAATATTGTATCTATAACAATTAAGGGTTTATGATTGTGAACTGTAATCAAGAGGTTGGTTTTTAGTCATCGTTCTGATGTTTACTCCTACTAATCCGCTATTTTAGAACATATCATACAACAACTCTCTCAATGTGGTTCCTTAAGAGTGGCACCATTATGTTGTGAAAACAGCGTGGCTTGGTAATCTCTTACTTGAGTTACATTACCCCTATCTTGTATGACTCCTATTTGAAAGAAAATGTGAATGACGTATATTGAGCATCTAAATGTAACAATTCGCATTTTCGGATTACTATTCATTTTTACTATTCACATTCAATATTCACTCCCGAATTTTTTATTTCATATTCTCGTAAGTTAAACTATTTTAATGATAATCCGAGAGTTTGACACTCGTCGGATCATTTCTGCAAAAATCACGAAACCGTGTCCGAGATTTACTTTTAGGTTTAAACGTCATTCCAGCATCCCGATATATCCATAAAACACTATAAACAATAGAAATATGAATTTCTCTCATTTTACGACAATTCCAAAAGTTTTGGAATTTTACGTTTTCCAGTTCAGCGTTTTACGCGAATTACGCGTTTTAGACACGCGTTTCCAGTTTTAACAGCATTTAAGCAACCCGATAGACTTATCACTTATTAAATATGCTAAGATAGGTTATATTAATAAGTTCTAACATATTTGTAAGTTTCATATTTTTAGGATACCCGATTTTAAGTTTCATGACTTAACGACTTACCGTTAGCGATTACCGGAACCAAAACTCACTCCGTAAGCTAGATAATACCAAGTTAATCATATAGTCACACCATACCATCATATGAACGTGTATAGGGGTGATTCACCATGCCATTTGTCTTGGTGATAAGTCTTGAAACATTAGGAAGCTCACATGTGTTAGATACACTAGCTAAGTAACTTAATCCTTAAGTTTTCTATAGTATAACTAGCCAATTTGATCACAACTCTCTCAAACACATTCACCTCCTCATTTATTCACCAAGAAACTCTTCCTTTTTCTCTCTTCATCACTGATCTATCATTATCATCCTAAATTATCCATCTTTTGATTTCAATATTGAAGCTACATATCAAAGTTCAAGGCTTAGTTATTATCTACATGAAACTAGTGTTTATTTGGTGATTCCATGGATGAATTAGGAGCTACACAAGGGTACTAGGGCTGAGTTAATAAGGTTTTCACAAGGTCTATATCAAGGCTAGCAATGTTTACAAGAGTTGTGGTGAAGGATTAGAAGCTAGGGTTTTCGATTGAAGGATATAGTTCTTGTCCTAGTTCATGAGTTTCCTTTTCATTAAGGCCAAAAGTTGTAAGAAACCCTAATACACTTTCTTATTCAATATCATTTTCATGCTTATTATGTTTCATTCATTCTATATATGGTCTTTGTGTTATGTTCATGATGTATAAAAACTATTAAAACGAGTTTTGGAAACTATATATTAACTTATGTTAAGTAAATAAGAAAACTAGTGACTTATATTGAGAACCACGACCAAAATAGAGTAACCATGATATGAAACACTTACCTACTGTTATAGAGGACTTAAAAAGGAAAACATAGTAATTTGAACCACCTAAAACGAGTACACGAGTCAAAAGTTATGGCCAAAAGAAGTTAGCGAAACCAAAACGCCGAAAATGCCTAAAACAACCTGTTAACATTCTGACCATTTTGAAAGTGGCCCTTCTGGTCCGATTCATCAAAAAGTTAAAACACGAAAGTTGTCCGGAACAACGTTTTCGTTCAGGAATGAAGAAGCTCGAGCCCTGAAAACGCTTTACGAGTGATATTTTCTTCAAATTCTTAACAGCCCCTTTTTAAGACCAAATGACCATATAATGGTTATGGTTAGTTATAACCAAGAGGTCTAATGACCTAAACCCAAGACCACAACCATGGATAAGGCCAAGGATGAGTCTTAAGACCATGGTAGCAATGACCAAAGCCACGGCAAGGCCATGACTAAAGACCATATAAACTTACCTAGGCGAAAACATGAACTAAAGAGTTAATGACAATATAAACATCCAATTTGGATCTACTCCATCAAAATAACCAAGAAACTCATTGTAATAACAATCTTCATTTAAAAGTAAACTTTCCTAAGTTTATTCAAATATTGGAACATGTAACTTTTTCGGATAAAAAACTTATATATATTTTTTCAAATACTACAATAGTAGGGAGCCTCATGTGAGGGGTTCATTAAGTAAGCCGTCGAGATTATTTGTGGATTTATGAATTAAAGTGTCCTGGCTCCTCAAACATTTACTACATGACCTCTGAATTATGTCGGTCCGAACGGTAGTAAGCGATATACAAACTATACATGTTTCATAAACCATTTTTGTTCAAAGACTTACACTATACTAAGTACTACATCATGGACTAAATGCAAGACATATATAGGCAATTCTTCATATTCTTTACTCCTATCCTAAGTCGCAACATTCTATTATAGGTTGCTCATAGAAACCTTCGCAATTCGTCCATCACATTCACTACTTGCTATATAACTTAAGGTGAGTTCATAGCCCCACTTTGCATTACTTAATTGTTTTACAAACCCTTGGGGGGAATACATGCTATTATTTTTCAACTGAACACAATGCTTTGAAATTGTATGCTTGCCTGATTGTTTTATTATCACTAAGTACCATCCTTGCCAATCCAAGATCCCTTATTATGAACCATTTAATCATTTGCGAGTGTTACTTGCGAGTGAGTGCGAATATTGTGAATAGGCCTATTGGGATTGACGAATCCCATTTGTGTTGACTAAGTTCAAACAAATGCATTAATATTTGAAACATAGGTATGATGGCAAAGTACCTACCGGGATAACTCCGCCGATTGATATTGGTACACGTTAACGTTTTGGTGTCATAAGCTTAGTGTAATAATAATAACTGTTTTGTTTTCCAACCATGAGCATGAGTCTAATTAACTCACACTACCAATATAATGTGTTCAACCATTAAACAAACTCTATGAATATCACTCAACCTTTGTGTTGACCTTTTAAGCATGTATTTCAGGTCCATGATGATCAAGGATGGCATGGAAGGGCACAGATATTCAAGAGGGCTATAAATTTTATTATCATTCAAAAACTCATTTAATGTAAATTGTAAACATGGAACCATCTGGGACCTCATTTTGTAATCTCTGATATTTATATAATTTGAATGATAAATCTTTTAAAACGACTCAATTAGAGTTCGTTTTCTATTATTATGACTGTTGTGCCGTCGAGTAACACCCAAGTTTGAATTCCGCTGCATCATTGAATTGGGGGTGTTACAGATTGGTATCAGAGCCATGGTTATAGAGAAACGGGTCTAATTGAGACCTAAACTATAACCACACTTACAAGCAAAAACATTTTTATAGCCTTCCGCTCTCCGTGTCTTCCATCCTCCAGACGATTATGGACTTATTAAGCATTTTATACTACACAAACATGTTAGCATATGGATATATGTACCCTTAGCATAATTGAGCATTTCCCCGTAAGCCTTTTTATACTACATGAACATATTAGTATATTGATATATACACTCGATTTATTTTCAATCGTTTTTATCTAAACAATGGACTAAACATATCTGCGTATGCCTATTCTAGGGCATTTCGACATAACACATTCTCCCAATCATGTTCCTACTCCAACATTTTATGTCCAAGATATTGTAACGAATTACAATGGTCTTTCCTAATTCCCGGACATTGTACGATACAATGGTCTTAATCATTTCTCAAATGTTTTGAGTCACACAATGGTCTAATCAACTTCCCTAACATTGTGAATTGCGCAATGGTCTAATCTACTTCCGAGACATTGTGATTTGCGCAATGGTCTCTGGAATTATTCCATCACCTCACCAATATCATTTCATATGATATCAAAAACCCATCACAATCTATCGATTTCCAAATAGAAATATGATATTTCTAAAGGATAAACTAATCCACCATCTACAAAAGCTGAAGTTTCTCTACATTCATAAAAGTTCAGCAACTTTCTCTACACTCATGAAAGTTCAACAACTTTCTCTACATTCATCAAAGTTTTCTTCTGAAACCTTCATTGTTAAAAGTTCGTGATCCTGGCCGAGTATGGACTGTTTTAGAATTACTTAAAACTTCCTTTCCACACATATCTACCCGTACTATCTTCTATGCAATGGAATGTGAAAACATAGGTTACAAGTCTTGTATGGGCGGGACTTGCAACTGAATTGTTTGACATCGCCTTTGTTTAGTGGATAGTTTCCCAAAAGCAACGGACATATCACAAATATGCCTAATTTAGGTATTTGAAAATTTTATCGAACCTCGGCTAAATATAGACTAGTCACCTATATTTAACCTAGGGACAGTGAAACATAGTCTGACTAACTATGTTCGACTTAAAATTTTCAAATACTGGGAATAGTTGTACTAGGGTTATGTTCAGATTAATTTCCTACTTGAACTCAATAAACCACCAGAATACTTTAAAACGATCTAGAGACACGATAGAGCCTTACCACTCAGCAAGATCTTAACACCTTATTTGTACTACCTAATTTCATTCTTGAAAGTTTTCATTTATGAGATAATCCCAACTACTATCTTGGGATAGTTATCAATTCTTCTCTCTTATCCCTTAGAAGTACTATCCTGTTTAGGTCCTAAGGATACCATTCCGTCATAAACCTTTAAAATTTCTTAAAATTTTAAAGCAAACTTGACATCTCTACCAATATTAATGTTAAACATACACTACACACTTTTGTTCATCAACATATCACATCATTATCTTCACAACCATTGCAACCACAAGCTCATTAACAGATCTTGATGCACTTTTAAAGCTCAAATCGTCCTTAGTTACACCACAAGCACCCTCATCAGCTTTACAAGATTGAATATTCATTTTGTACTTTTAGAACACCAGTATCATCTCGTAATACACTACCTTGTAACTCACCGGCTAAGTATGAATGTTGTGTTGGGAATTCTTAAGTAGGATGATTTATAATTATTTGAATGGATTGGGATGCCTTTTCATTTAAATAAAGAAATTATAAATCACCGAACCATAAGTTTATATTCCCCTATTTACATTGTTTGGGATGCCTCTCTATGTAAATAAAGAATTATAAACAAGTGGGCTTATTTGTATCCGAAATAACATAAGTATGAAGTCAATAAACACTAGGTACAACAACAGATTACCTACTAGGCTATGATTGCAACTACTATCCCAATTTCCATTGATATTCGACTACTATATCAAATTCCATTTATTGGATTCCTATGTCAATTGCTATTGATACTTGACAACTATATCAATTTCTATTTGATATTCAACTATATCAATTTCTGTACAACTACTATATCAATTTCTATTAATATTCGACTGCTATATCAATTTCCTTTGATATTCGACTATTATTTGAATCTCTAGTAGTACTCAACTATGTTATCAATCTCTATTGACACACCATATTCTTAGACAAACCAAACTACATCACTGATAATCACAGACTCTAGTCCTCATAAGTAACCACACCTCTTCATCGACAACACTCCAACATATAACATACATAGAACTTCGGGACGATGTTCTCTTAAGGGTTAGAGACTGTAACAATTCGCATTTTCGGATTACTATTCTTTTTTACTATTCACTATTACTATTCACATTCACTATTCACTCCCGAAATTTTTATTTCATATTCTCATTAGTTAAACTATTTTAATGATAATCCGAGAGTTTGACACTCGTCGGATCATTTCTGCAAAAATCACGAAACCGTGTCCGAGATTTACTTTTAGGTTTAAACGTCATTCCAGCATCCCGATATATCCATAAAATACTATAAACAATAGAAATATGAATTTCTCTCATTTTACAACAATTCCAAAAGTTTTGGAATTTTACGTTTTCCAGTTCAGCGTTTTACGCGAATTACGCGTTTTAGACTCGCGTTTCCAGTTTTAACAGCATTTAAGCAACCCGATAGAACTTATCACTTATTAAATATGCTAAGATAGGTTATATTAATAAGTTCTAACATATTTATAAGTTTCATATTTTTAGGATACCCGATTTTAAGTTTCATGACTTAACGACTTACCGTTAGCGATTACCGGGACCAAAACTCACTCCGTAAGCTAGATAATACCAAGTTAATCATATAGTCACACCATACCATCATATGAACGTGTATAGGGGTGATTCACCATGCCATTTGTCTTGGTGATAAGTCTTGAAACATTAGGAAGCTCACATGTGTTAGATACACTAGCTAAGTAACTTAATCCTTAAGTTTTCTATAGTATAACTAGCCAATTTGATCACAACTCTCTCAAACACATTCACCTCCTCATTTATTCACCAAGAAACTCTTCCTTTTTCTCTCTTCATCACTGATCCATCATCATCATCCTAAATTATCCATCTTTTGATTTCAATATTGAAGCTACATATCAAAGTTCAAGGCTTAGTTATTCTCTACATGAAACTAGAGTTTATTTGGTGATTCCATGGATGAATTAGGAGCTACACAAGGGTACTAGGGCTGAGTTAATAAGGTTTTCACAAGGTCTATATCAAGGCTAGCAATGTTTACAAGAGTTGTGGTGAAGGATTAGAAGCTAGGGTTTTCGATTGAAGGATATAGTTCTTATCCTAGTTCATGAGTTCCCTTTTCATTAAGGCCAAAAGTTGTAAGAAACCCTAATACACTTTCTTACTCAGTATCATTTTTATGCTTATTATGTTTCATTCATTCTATATATGGTCTTTGTGTTATGTTCATGATGTATAAAAACTATTAAAACGAGTTTTGGAAACTATGTATTAATGTATGTTAAGTAAACAAGAAAACTAGTGACTTATATTGAGAACCATGACCAAAATAGAGTAACCATGATATGAAACACTTACCTACTGTTATAGAGGACTTAAAAAGGAAAACATAGCAATTTGAACCATCTAAAACGAGTACACGAGTCAAAAGTTATGGCCAAAAGAAGTTAGCTCGGGCCCTGAAAACGCATTACGAGTGATATTTTCTTCAAATTCTTAATATCCCCTTTTTAAGACCAAATGACCATATAAAGGTTATGGTTAGTTATAACCAAGAGGTATAATGACCTAATGTCACACCCCCAAAATCGGGTCCAGCGGAAGCATACAGGAAGCTGGGGTGTAACTCAATTGGCATTAAAACACAAATTCAAAAATGGTTTTCGCTTGAATCATTTAGAATAAAATAGTTTAATCAAAATGTTGAATTTACACTGTTAAATGTAGTGCAGAAGTAGGCCCTTAAAATAGTTAAAAACGGTCCCCAAATGAATAATCAGAGTCTTCTATGCCATGCCCTGCCAAAACCTCCTGTAGCGTGCCATTGCTTAATACCTGAAAATACATGCTAAAGTGTCAACACGAGGTTGGTGAGTTCATAGAGTCTTGTGAAAAAGAATGTTATGCATATGAATGAAGATTTCCCAGCAAAGGCATTGTAAATCCACTCAGTTATAAATCCCGCCATAAGAGACTTGTAACCTGTGTGTTTACAACCCACTGCCAAATATATATTGGTTTAGGTGAACAAAGTAATACTTGTATTTAAATTCCAAGATAAATATAGCAAAACGACTATATAAATAATTCAGAAAATGAGGCCATATGGTAAATCAGTCAAGTAAGGAAACAACAATATTACGTTTGACATCACAGCCAAGTGGGGAATACCACAATATTACAAAGAACATATAGGAACAATTGGTGACCATGAGGTCATATAAACAAGGATGATCAATCCCATGAAATACAGGTAATCAAGCATACCAATGAAATGCAGGTGATTAAACATACCAAAGAAATACATGTAATCAAACATACCAATGAAATGCAGGTGATCAAACATATATTTAGGTAAAGTTGAAACTATTTGAGTAATCAACCATGTAAAGCAAGTAATGCGTTTAAGTAAAATGAGCATGTATTCTCCCCCAAAGAGTTTACAAAATAATTAAAGGAGTAGGGGCTATGACTCACCTGGTGCGATAGCTACGATGACAAAAGTGGATACACTGAAAATGAGGTACGATCTCTAACCGCAACCTAATATGAATGATATGGTCTAATGTAAGGAATGAAATGATGCTACACATGCAAATACGTATGTTATCGATACCACTCGTTAGTTTTGAAAATAACGTTTATCGTCGACAATTACGTTTTTGACGTCTCATTAAGTTAATAAACACTTCTCATGTACATACGTTGAAACGGTACTCCATGATCCTCGTTTAGTGTTCTATCGGTAAATATAGTATTTTCGTCGTAGAATGACACTTTTCATAACTGGAAAATATGACCAAAATGGTCTCGCAAAACTATTCGCGAAATAGTGAATATTAAGAGTTAGGAAAGAAGCTCGGTAGTTTTCAGAAGATTTTCACCATATCTAAAAAGTCACAGAACTGAAGTTTGTCCATACGGGTCTCGATCATAAAGGAAAATAGCCGTCAAGTGAGGTGTTTGGGCTGTTTTAGAAAATAATAATTTTCGTCGTTAAACTTGCAAAAATCATATCTCCTTCGTTATAAACCCGTTTTAATCCGTTCTTTCGCCCACGACTTCGTTTTTGATTGTATTTTCTAAATCTTTGGCCAAAAAGTACACCCAACCCCCTGGATTTCCCACGTTTTACAAATAGGGACAGTAGGTATTTTTCTTGTTCAATACTTTGTTTCCTAGTTACTAACTTGTATAAAAACCTTTCAAACAACTTCAATACAACCCTTAAACTACCATACACCTTCTTAGGGTGTCATGGGGTCCTAAACTTCATAAAACATGGTAGGATTTCAAGGGATGATCATAGGTTATTAAAAATCTCATAAAACTTAAAATACTTGTAAAAGTGGTATAAATACATAAGTATATGAGCATTTTTACTAATAAATCTTGAAAATACATCATGTTATTAATCAAATGAGAGTATAAAAAGATCAAAAACTTTACTTGTAACTTACTTGATGTTTGAAGAGGATTAGTGATAGATTACTTAGTAAAACTTCAAGGTTTCATCCTAAACTTTAACTAGATTACTAGATAACCTTGTAAACACTTTGATTCTTGAAAAATACGGATCCCCCATGAAGGTTTCTGCTGCCGTGAGTTTCTAGGAGAGAAAGAGATTGATTTTTGTGATAAAAATGAATTATTAGCTAGTTATTTCCTTATATAGTCCAAGGGCATTTTGGTAATTTTATCAAAAGGGCATAATTGTAATTTCATTGACAATTGAAAGTATCTAGATATTTGTCAGATATTTAGGATGAGTATGAAGGAAGTTTGATAATATCTCGTTCACGGAGTCAGTTTTAGTTCCGATAATCGCTAAACGTAAATTGTTAAGCCGCGAAACGTAAATCCGGGTATCGTAAAAATATGAAACTTGAAAGAATGACTAAACTTGTCAAAATACTCCATAATAAAATATAAAATGAATGGTAAGTTCCATCGGGTTGCTTAAACGCTGTTAAAACTTGAAACTCGGGTTTAAAACGCGTAATTCGCGTAAAACGCTGAACTGGAAAACGTAAAATTCCAAAACTTTTAGAATTGTCGTAAAATGAGAGAAAATCATATTTCTATCATTTATAGTGTTTTATGGACATATCGGGATGCTGGAACGACGTTTAAACCCAATAGTAAATATCGGACACGGCTTCGTGATTTTTGCAGAATTGATCCGACAGTGCCAAACTCTTGGATTATCATTAAAATAGTTTAACTTACGAGAATATGAAATAAAAATTTCATAAATGAATAGTGAAAATGAATATTAATAGTGAATAGTATAAATGAATAGTAATTTCTTAAATAAAAATGAAATTTCGACGTCTGAAAAAAGGACATGAAATTATGAGTTGCGACATTCTTCCCCTCTAAAAGGAACTTCGTCCCGAAGTTCAGTTTGTGTTGGTCTCTGAATTGGTATTGGTGAAAAGATGATAATATTCGAGAATTCCAGCGAACTTTCACGATAGGAATTCGACTTTGCTTCAACAGTTCAACCTTACAGTCCATGATTTCTATTGGTTCTCCTACAAGGTTTAGGTTTGTCATTGGTTGGATTCCTTCTAATGGAATCATGAGTGACTAATCTGAAAGTCATTTCTTGAGATTTGGAAAACGTGAAACATGTTTGTGTAACCTACTGTTCTCTAACAAGGCTCAAGTCTGACGGCCACTAGGCCTACTTTGTCTGAAATATTAAATAGTCTAGTGTATATCGGGTTTAACTTTCTGAATTCTTCTGAATGGTAACATGCCTTTCCTAGGCAGAATCTTTCAACATAACCCTGCCACCAACTTGAAATTCTAAGGGTTTACAACTTATCGAACTTGTAACTGATTCTTGATTTGTAAGAAATTCCAGGTTATTTCGTGAATGCTTACTAGACTAGGGAGTTGGGCTTTTCTAAATTTCGATCCGTCAATGGATGTTGGCACTTCGACCATAGAGTGCTTCAAATGGTGTAGTCTCTAAGCTAGTGTGGTAACTATGGTTGTAAAAGAATCTGATTTAAGGCAAATGGTTAACCCAACCATTTCTAAAGTCAATCACTCATGCTCTGAGCATATCTCCCTATGTTTGAATCGTTCTCTAATTTCTGACCATTGGTCTGCAGATGATAGGTTGTGTAGTTCCAAAGGAATCTTAATGAAATCGCTAGGAGTTTGCGGTGATAAAAGATAGAATATTCATTAGATCGGAATTCGTTAATAGTACATGAAACTTATACGATAGAACGTAGAATCAAACACAAAAGAAATACAACACTAGAGAGTTAAGGCTTTGGTTTTCTTGTTCCTTAGCTCTGGGCAGTCCTTTCTGAGATGCCCTAAGTTTCTACATTTGAAGCAACTTCCTGGAATCCTTTGATTTGTGGGTTTCCTGCAGTCCTTAGTTAGATGACCCTGCTTCTTGCATATTCCACACAGTCCACTGCAATGATCTAAGTGATAGAGATTACACATGTTGCAGTAAGGTAAATTTCCAGTATATCTTTTCTTTGTGCGTGGTCCTGCAGCATAAGCTCTAAACACTTCTTGTCCTTTGTTTGGCTGCCATACTTGATCGTTTCCTTGGTTGTCATCCCTTTTCCTCTTGTTTTCGTTGTTGTTGTTGACAGTAGTTTCTTGCTTCATCACTTGAGCCATAAGCTTTTGAGACATTCTGATAGCTTCCTCCAGCGTGTGTGGTTTAGAGGCAATTACGTTCCAAATGATGTTGTGCGGTAGTCCACCGATGAAATTTTCTAGCAGCTTTTCATTATCTGGAACCATAGTTGGACATAGCACAGCCAACTCCTGAAACCTTCGGATATATGCTTCAATATCATTTCCTGCTGTCACTAGCTCATAAAACTCCATTTCCAACTTCTTCACTTCGGTACGAGGGCAAAACTTCTTAGTCATCAATTTCTTGAATTGATCCCAGGTGAGCTTGTAGGCATTTTCCATACCAATCAGTTGAGCATAAGAATTCCACCATGACATAGCTTCATCCAAAAGCATACCAGCAATGAATTTTACCTTGCTGACATCAGGACAGTTGCACATGAGGAACACATTCTCAGTCTTTTCGAACCAGCGAATCAATGCAACCGCTCCTTCAGTGCCCTTAAACTTGATGGGATCACCAATCTTAAAATTTTTCCAAGCACATTCACGCCTATTATCGGATTGTCCATCTGTCCCAGTCTGTAAAGCGGTTTCAGCAGCCCTTGCAGCTACCTCAGCTCTCTCGATCTCTAGAGCTTCGGCTATACTATCCTTAACAAATTTCCGAATAGCAGCAGGTGTCATAGTTGGAGTAGCTTTAGCTTTCCTGGCGGCATAGCTCTTCAAAACTAGAAAAGAAGGGTGAAACACAAATAAGACGTTTCCTAGGGAGGTCATTGACAATATCCAATTATCAATATTGGGAGTAGTGAGTGATAAGTGACGTCGGAATCCAAAGAGTGTTAGCTAATTCCTTATATATATATGGGGATGGGGAAGGGAAATAATAATGATGGCGAGAAGGGAAGAGACTGTGACAACTGTGACAAAACGAGATTTGTGATAAAAGAAAATACTGTGATATAAGTGTATCGTGTATAAAGGTGAAGATTCATGAAATGAAATGACCAGTTGACGTGCTTCCAATCGGTGATTCACGAAGTGATAAAAAGTATGAATGTTCTGACAACGAGGGTATACACACACATAAATGAAACAATTGGAAATTGGGTAGAGAATTCAATCCAGACAAAATTTTATTATAACCATTCTCAGTGTTGCAAAATTCATTTCTGAGTCGGATATAGGTGGTCAGCCTATGTCCTACTATCCCGGGTCGAATATAAATGACCAGTCTATATTCTACCGAGGTTCCATGAATTTTGAAATACTCAGCTCAGTTTTACTAATACCATGTCCTTCACAAATACCAAGACGTTCTAAAAAACAAAAGCAAGTGACCAAACTCGAGGTCAAATGATGAAACTATGCAAGGAAAACATAATGCGGTGACATATATGATACATGAGCATGCTTATATGAAAGACAATTATAGTAATCAACTAGAATAAATGAATATAATATACCAGATAATGAGATACAAATCTCATCACCTATGTCAGCAACTAACCACAAATGAGGCTTCAGCTTGGCAGGCAGGCACGTGACGGTCATAGGGTTAAGTTTTCTTGAAAGTAGCTATAGTCTAGGTTTTAAAAACACTTAGTTCACTATAGCCAAAGCTTTGATGCCAATCTATCACACCCCCAAAATAGGGTCCAGCGGAAGCATCTGGGGTGTAACTCAATTGGTATTACAACACAAATTCAAAAATGGTTTTCACTTGAATCATTTAGAATAAAATAGTTTAATCAAAATGTTGAATTTACACTGTTAAATGTCGTGCAGAAGTAGGCCCTTAAAATAGTTAAAAACGGTCCCCAAATGAATAATCAGAGTCTTCTATGACCATGCCATGCCTTGCCAAAACCTCCTGTAGTGTGCCATTGCTTAATACCTGAAAATACATGCTAAAGTGTCAACACAAGCTTGGTGAGTTCAGAGAGTCTTGTGAAAAAGAATGTTATGCATATGAATGAAGATTTCCCAGCAAAGGCATTATAAATCCACTCAGTTGCAAGTCCCGCCATAAGAGACTTGTAACCTGTGTGTTTACAACCCACTGCCAAATATATATTGGTTTAGGTGAACAAAGTAATACTTGTATTTAAATTCCAAGATAAATATAGCAAAACGGCTATATAAATAATTCAGAAAATGAGGCCATATGGTAAATCAGTCAAGTAAGGAAACAACAATATTACGTTTGACATCACAGCCAAGTGGGGAATACCACAATATTACGTTTGACATCACAGCCAAGTGGGGAATACCACAATATTACGTTTGACATCACAGCCAAGTGGGGAATACCACAATATTACAAAGAACATATAGGAACAATTGGTGACCATGAGGTCATATAAACAAGGATGATCAATCCCATGAAATACAGGTAATCAAGCATACCAATGAAATGCAGGTGATTAAACATACCAAAGAAATACAGGTAATCAAACATACCAATGAAATGCAGGTGATCAAACATATATTTAGGTAAAGCTGAAACTATTTGAGTAATCAACCATGTAAAGCAAGTAATGCGTTTAAGTAAAACGAGCATGTATTCTCCCCCAAAGAGTTTACAAAATAATTAAAAGAGTAGGGGCTATGACTCACCTGGTGCGATAGCTACGATGACAAAAGTGGATACACTGAAAATGAGGTACGATCTCTAACCGCAACCTAATATGAATGATATGGTCTAATGTAAGAAATGAAATGATGCTGCACATGCAAATACGTATGTTATCGATACCACTCGTTAGTTTTGAAAATAACGTTTATCGTCGACAATTACGTTTTTAACGTCTCATTAAGTTAATAAACACTTCCCATGTACATACGTTGAAACGGTACTCCACGATCCTCGTTTGGTGTTCTATCGGTAAATATAGTATTTTCGTCGTAAAATGACACTTTTCATAACTTGAATATATGACCAAAATGGTCTCGCAAAACTAGTCGCGAAATAGTGAATATTAAGAGTTAGGAAAGAAGCTCAGTAGTTTTGAGAAGATTTTCACCATATCTAAAAAGTCACAGAACTGAAGTTTGTCCATACGGGTCTCGATCATAAAGGAAAATAGCCGTTGTGGAAAACTAGAAGGGGGGTTGAATAGTTTTATGTCCTTTTTAATTTATTACCAAAATATTTTGTAGCTTATTAAAAACTTTCGATTCGATCTCAAGTGAATTCAAGTGACAACCAATATAAGCAATTCTAATCTAATAATGAAAGTATTGAAATGTAATGAAGAAAAGATAGAGTTAGAAAGATCAAACCACAACACGCGAATTTATAGTGGTTCGGCTACAAGGACACCTTCCTTGCCCTACTCCATTCCCCGAGTACCACACTCGAGAGTTTTCTTCACTATGTCAACAAACTCCTTATGGTGGAGAAACCTTACACACCTTGGCTTACACGAGTTAACGACACTAAGCTAAATGTCGAGTTCTAATCGTAGCTAGAACCAATCTCACAACTTCTTCAAAGGCTTCACACCTTCTTCACACCTTCACAACTTCTTCAAGACTTCACACCTTCTTCACACCTTGTCAACTTCACACCTTCTTCTATGCACAACTAAGTCACAACTTCTAAACTACTTTACAACACACCTAGTTTCTACAATCAACAAATTCACACAACACTTTTACAAATATCTAACACTACTACAATATGAAACTAGCTATTTACAACACTACTACATGTAGATGGACGTAGAGGAGTGTTCTTCTTCTTGCACTTGAGTGGATGAAGCTTTGGATCACTTGGAAACAAAGACTTATGAATTATATGATCAAAGGATTTTAGATCTAGTAATGGAGGTTGGATCAGAAAGTTTATAGTGTAAAAAGGTGAGAAAAATATGTGAAATGATCCAATATTTATAGGGCCAGAAAATACTGTTCTGGAGCGTGCCGGTCCCCTTAATTAGGGGGCGATCCCCTTAATGATTAAGGGGGCCGCCTAGTAAAATTACGGGGGCCGCCCTCTTGAACGTTGGAAAAGTTTTTCTGGATAAAATTTGCCCTTTTTGGTTGGAAATTTGAAATCATATCTTTGTAGTTTAATATAGCATTACCAAAAATGATTTACAAATATATATAAAATGTTTATATCATTTTATAAGATGTTATGTCTTAAGTCAAAATTTCCTTTGATCATGTAATGCATAAGATGCTTAGTTTATGCATACCTTAAGTGATATTAGATGTAGAGGTAAATATTTGTTACCAAATACTTGTTTACGTCTTAATCATGACTTAATTTGATTTGAGTTTTGTTATTATCAAAACATAGGTTTATTGAGAGATATTGATAACATTTTTAAACATTATTTATATCAACAATCTCCCCCTTTTTGATGATTACAAAACTTAAACTCATTAACTCAAAAATTAGTTTTTAAACAAGTATTTTAGTGAGTTTATATTTACTTCTCCCCCTTTTTGTAGAATCAAAAAGGTTATGCCGACAATTTTCAAACGTGAAAATTTGACGGGAAGCTATCTCCCCCTTGATGTGTACTCCCCCTCGTTTGGGGGCACCAAGAGAACGAGCTATGGAATGCTTTGCAACACAAAAATATTAGAAGCACAAGTATATTCATGCAAACATATATTAGGTGATAAAAAGAAATATGCATGGTTTAAAAAAAGCATTCATATAAAAGAAATGATTGTGTTAAGATACAACATACAAGTAGCAATAAGGATTACAAGTAGAAAAGCTAGTACACAAATAAACAACTAGGAGAATACATCATCATGCAAAGAGTACATGGTCTTCATAGAGCTTGCAAGCAAAAGGGTGGTAGAGGCTTTATTTATTAAGCATATCAAATGCTTAATTTGGAGAGCATGATGGTGATGGTGGAGGAATGGGTGAGAATTGTGGTGGAGGAATGATTGGAGAGGATGGTGGAGTTGGTGGTGGTGGTGGGTTGGTAAGCAAATGTTCAATATATAAAAACATATATTGAATTTCATCTCTAAGGCCAAAGATGACGGTGCGGTTGTGGATACAACAAAGACAAGTATCCCCATGGGATTCAAGTAGCCTCCAAGGCACGGGATTGGCAAAGAATGGTGGTGTAATTGGTGGAGATGAAAGATGAGTATTAGGAGGTGTTATTGGTGAAAGTGAGATGGTAAGATGGGTGGACATAGGTTCTTGTGTAGGAAGTGGTGATGATACTTGTGGTGACAAGTGTGAGTTGATGTAGTCATTGATTGATGAAGTTGAGGGTATGGAGGATGAGGAAGTTCCATGAGTGGAAGGTGTTTTAGATGGTGCATTGGGTGCACTTGGGGATGAGCATTTGGGTGGAGGTGATGGGGTTTTATCTTCTTCATTTGTTAAGTCAATGAAGAGTTGTTTTGGGGGGATGACCACAAGCTTTTGTTTCTTGGAGGCTTTGGAGTGTGAGGTGCTTGGTGGAGTCATGATGATTTAGATGATGAATGATGAGAAGAAGAATGATGATTATGGAGGGAATTTATAGTATGGAAATGGTTGTTTTAGGTATGTATTTGAAATGGTTGAATGAGATGCTAAAATCAGTTGGGTTAAAATGGGAAATGGTAGCTGATACTAGAGAAAGGGTTCACAAGATGCAAAAGAAAACAGTGAACCCAGTTCCAGATGACCGGTCCCCTTAATTGTATGCCGGCCCCCTTAATTATTAAGGGGACCGCCTAGGGAATTAAGGGGGCCGCCCATCTGGTGTTTTCCCAGACGACCAGAAACCCAAAATTTGCAGAATTTGGTGATTTTTCAAGTGTGTTTTTCCAGCAAGCTCTATTAGAAGTATATACTCTAGGAATGATAATATATAAACATATATAAATAACCAAATTTTGCATGCAAATTAACATATTATAATCCACATTGAAAAGAAGCAAAGCATAACATTAAGATAGTAGCATGATAATAGTTAGAGTCTAAAAATCATTCAGGAGATAAACAAGAAATAACACAATTATTTCCGAATTAATCGGACAAATAGCAAACCATACAAGTGTCTAATAGAACCAAATAATAACAAGTAGCAATACGTCAATATCTTCTACTTCTTCTTCTTTCCAAGCATCTTCCTAAACATCTTCCCAACGGATTTGAATCCTCCTCGAAGTTCTTCATGCATTTGTTGTTGACGGTTGATGATGGACGTTTGACGAGTGAAGAGAAGCTCATCGGTACGTTCATGAGGAAGAGGAACTTGATACTCGGTATCATCAATATCGGAAAGATTTTCAACAAAGGTCGTGGGGGATGGAGTACTAACACGTGAGGTGTTTTCCTCCTCATCATCATCGTCCTCACGATGAGATGTAGAACCACGAGGCCTAGAATACAAAGGAGCACGAGATTTTCCTTTGTCACTTCGAGAACGACGAGTACGAACACGAGTAAGTTGGTTCAAAGTAGGAAGGATATGAACGTAGTAATCTCGTTGAAGATGTGGGTAATGTTCCATCACATAACGATAAAGTCATGTGAGGAACATACCATAAGGAAGATTTGCATTTGGGGTGTTTTTGGCGGACATGATTCGATGAATAAAAAGATAAGCCAAGTTGTATTGCTCTTCAGCAACTACACAATACAACATGTGGGCAATGCTCGCCGTGACATGATCACGGTGACCACCCGTACTAAACGCATTCTCGCGAATGAGTTCTTCCTACTTTTTCAAATCTTGGCTTAACTCTTTGAGGAGGATTTGATTTGCATGAATATCGACTTTCATCGACATGATTACTCGACTAGTTGTACGACGTTCTAGTTCAAGCATTCGACGAATGTCTTCAGGACTAGGAATCTCAGAATAGTAGGGGCCATCCTGAGGACGATTTCTTTCAAGAGAGGAAAGATCCCATTCATTTGAGAAAACGGCTTGGCCGTTGAATGGGATTCTAAGAATTTGTCCAAATTGAGCAAGAGTAAGAGTGATGAATTGATTTTGAATCATGAAGGAAATGAGGATATGACCATAGGGATCGGTTTGCACAATCACTTGGCTATAGAAGTCGAGGATAAAATGAGGAATGATTGGTTCGTTGATTTGGAAAAGACATTCAAAACGAATATTGGAGAACATTCGTTCTGTTTGATCATTTTCATAGAAAGATGGATCGACAATTCTTCTTTCGTGAATGTTTCTATTTTCAATAGGACGATAGAAACATGCAACTGAAGGAGACATGCTGGGAGTAGAAGAAACATTTGGAATGTATTGTTTTGTTTTGGAGACATCACCAACCGTGGTCTTAGGCATTTTCACCTAAACAATATAACAACAAAAATAAAATTAATATAAAAACAACTATCATGCATATGTTATATATATATATATATATATATATATATATATATATATATATATATATATATATATATATATATATATAAAATTATATGCAATATATGTGGAACGAAATTCTACTTCGACACAAAAAAAATATTCAATGAAGTAGTTTCATAATGTTCCGTTTTATTTTGATTTTAAACTCGTTTATAATATATGATATCAAAGAGTATGATATCATAATTCATTTCGAAGTAAGGCTAGATATATATTAGATTATATATCTTCCATTTCATAAGAGTTTGACACAACATAAGCTTGTTTAAAAGATTAAAATGCGAATTTTAGTTTTCAAAAATATCATTTTCGAGATAAACCAAACGCTCCCTTAACTAGATGAAAACATCCTAAAACATCAATATATATATTGATTATATATCTTGATGACGTCTATTGATTCTAGTAGTATTACCAACTTTTATGAACTAGTTTTAAGTTCCAAATAACTACATATAGTTATAGTTTGTTCATGAACCAAACGCCCATGTTGTCTTCATGAACCATTTTATAACGAATTGAAAAGTATGTTTTGATTGTTTACAACATAAAAACAATGTAATGTAGCAAGTTTTAAATAGTTTTTAAGAGTTATATCAACAATGTGCCTTTTGAAAAATAAAATTCAACAAGGGTTTATGGGCGATTAATGATTTAGACAAAATGATATGTTATACTAAATTTGAGTTGCAATACATCATCCTAATCCTATGGGAAGCATTTGGTAGTTCAATTTCTAGCTTTTATTTCACTAAAATTCGAATTAAAATAAATTTTAATAAAATGCATAATTAATGATTAGACACCAAATCGAATGAAATGTGATGAAATGCATGTTGGAAAACTTACAAAAGATGTTGTTATATGTTTGGTTAACGTTTGCCCCTTGCGAAACAACCCCGGATTGGTGATATGGTGGAGTATTTTGATGGTTTTGGGTGTTTTGGTTCGTACTCAGCAGTAATGGGGAAGAGATGAATGAGCAAATGGAGTGTTTGGGAATGGAAATAAGGTGAAAAACGTATTTGAAAGTGTCAGATGGCCGGTCCCCTTAAACATTAAGGGGACCGCCCTCGATAACAAGCCGGTCCCCTTAATCTTTAAGGGGGCCGCCTTTGAAATTTTTGAAATTTCGCGGAATTAGTTTCTGGAACAAATATATTTATACGTATATAATTAGATTTATAATATATCAAAAATACGTAAACGTTTATTGGCACGATGATAAGATACTTAACAATTTTTAATTACCGTTTCGATAATTAAAATGTACCTTTGACAATTTTGGATAAAATGATCAAAGTGTTAAGTTGATGAGGGGTTTGAGGTGTGTTAGGGAATATGTGAATAAGTGTGTGTGTGTATATATATATATATATATATATATATATATATATATATATATATATATATATATATATATATATATATATATAAGTATAAATGTGAGTGAAAGATGGGTTGATGGGTGAGGTTTGAAAGATAATAGCGGAGATAGGATATAGTCGGCGAGAAGAGTTTGTTTCATCCAGTGTTCACGTGCGAAGGCGTTCTTGCATGATAAAAGTCCACTTGACTCATATCCGTTCATCATCATGAGTCTTCTAAAAGAGGACTTAATAGGATAACGCGAGGGGGGAAGGAAAGGGTTCGATAATGAACAATTTCCTGGAGTTCTAGAAAGTCAACTAATGACGTATCTAGGTTATGTGCTAGTAATTATATATATATATATATATATATATATATATATATATATATATATATATATATATATATATATATATATATATATATATATATATATATATATATATATATATATATATATATATATACTAAGTATAAGAGTATATATATATAAGTATATATATATATATATATATATATATATATATATATGATCGAACAAATAGAGAGAAATAGCAAGCTATATCAATGCAAACAATGTAATCAAATAACGCATATTTATCTAAGCATGGCAATGAGTTATGAAAGAATGGCGTACCCGGTGGTCTTTAAAAAAAATTTTCAAAATCATCAAGATGACATATAGACTTTGAAAAAGTCTATGTTGAAAGAAACTTCAAGATTGCCTCAAGGAATGTTCATCTAGCCATTTGATACCCATTGTTTCTTTGGTCTAAACATGTTTAACATTTGACTAGGATGCATGAAAGGTGGTAGTATACCCCAAGGATTGTAGCTTTGTTGGTAGTTCCACATTTGATTACTATTGTTATTATAGTTTTGCCTATTTTGGTTTCTTCTTGGTTGAGGTGTTTTAGACCTAGGATTAGAATTATTTGGTTTTCTAGGTGGTGATGTTTTAGATCTTGTCCTAGGTTTAGAAGATCCTGCCTCAATTTTTAAAGACGGTTTATAGAAAACTTTTACTTCTTCATTGTTGGCAAGAGGTATTTTTCTATCATTAATAAGTATATACTTAGGATTAGATTTTAGAGATTTTTGTTCATTAGGTTCATTTTCGAATTTGACATTTTTAATATCACTTGTTGAAGCTTCATTTGAATTATATCCTAAACCGGTTTTATCTCCGGATGTTCTTTGAATACTTATTATTTTACTAAGTGAGTGACTACTATTTTCGAATTTA
The DNA here is from genome assembly GCA_030686995.1 of Artemisia argyi. Classification (NCBI taxonomy): domain Eukaryota; kingdom Viridiplantae; phylum Streptophyta; class Magnoliopsida; order Asterales; family Asteraceae; genus Artemisia; species Artemisia argyi. The sequence continues at coordinate 47,420 of JARVZY010011670.1, read as the reverse complement.
TCAAGTTTGCGAATTTCTTCCCTAAGTATTTCGTTTTCACCTTTAAGCTCTTGACATGATTTACATTCTTCAAAAATTTCTTTACCTTTTTTAAGTTGATGTATTTTAATTTTTAGTTCTAGTACTTCATTTTCCAATTAATTGTTTATGTATTTTAGTGATTTGTTTTTGGCCATTACTAGTTGTCCTAATTTGCATAGCCTATTATATTCATTATCTAGATCTTTTTCATCTAATGATAAGCTTTCATCACTAAAATATTCGGTTTCGGAACGTACCTCATTTGATGTATTCGCCATAAGGCATTTCTCTTCTTTTGTCGTTTCTTTCTCATCTTCATCACTATCACTCCAAGCGCCTCCAACAAAAGCTCTTTGATTTTGATCTCTTGTCATCATTGGATATTTTCCAATGAGGTGATTTGGATCACCACACTTGAAATATTTCCTTTCAATCTTGTTGTTCTTGTCATCCTTACTCTTTTGAAATGTTTTCTTTTCATCATGCGGTTGTCTTACGAATCTTCCTCGCCTTTTGAAGAATTTCTTGAAATCTCTTACGGCCATGGCGTATTCTTCGTCATCACTTTCGGAAGATGAGCTATCTTCGATACTAGATTCCTTTCTAGCTTTCAAGGCGATTGACTTGCTTTGCTCTCGTTTTTCTTTGACCATTTCAGAATCCTTCTTAATAATAACTTCGTAAACTTTTAGATTTCCAATTAATTCATCAAGTTGCAATGTTGACAAATTCTTTGATTCTTCAATCGCCGTCACTTTAGCTCGCCATTTTGGATGAAGAGCCCTAAGAAACTTCCTAACAAAATTCTTACTAGAAAAATTCTCATCAAGTGCTTTTAAACTTGTGATGATAGTGTTAAATCTAGCAAAAGCATTATCAATTGATTCCTCTTCCGGAATCGTGAATTGCTCATATTGTTGAACAAGTAGATCTATCTTATTATCTTTGACTTGACTATTATCTTGGTGAGTTATTAGTAAAGAGTTCCAAATTTCTTTTGCGATTTCACACATAAAGATCCTTTCGTACTCTTTACGTGGTAGCGCATTATAAATAACCATTTTTGCTTCATTTTTTTTAGCAAGTTTTCTTTTCGAATCATCATTTTGTTTTTCAAAAGGTACGATTCATCTTTCTTTGTTTCGGGGTTATTTTGAATAGGTAAAAAATCACCATTAGTAATAACATGCCAAAGATCTAGATCTTTTGACTTCACATAAGTTTCGAATCGATTTTTCCAATATAAAAATCTATCACTTTCAAATAGTGGTGGTCTTTGCATAGATTGCCCTTCTAAATATTTTTCAGATTCCATAGATCCTTACAAGTTCTAAAATACAATATATTTTAAAGATCTTGCTAGACATGGCTCCTGAAACCAATTGTGGAAAACTAGAAGGGGGTTGAATAGTTTTATGTCCTTTTAAATTTATTACCAAAATATTTTGTAGCTTATTAAAAACTTTCGATTTGGTCTCAAGTGAATTCAAGTGACAACCAATATAAGCAATTCTAATCTAATAATGAAAGTATAGAAATGTAATGAAGAAAAGATAGAGTTAGAAAGATCAAACCACAACACGCGAATTTATAGTGGTTCGGCTACAAGGACACCTTCCTTGCCCTACTCCAATCCCCGAGTACCACACTCGAGAGTTTTCTTCACTATGTCCACAAACTCCTTATGGTGGAGAAACCTTACACACCTTGGCTTACACGAGTTAACGACACTAAGCTAAATGTCGAGTTCTAATCGTAGCTAGAACCAATCTCACAACTTCTTCAAAGGCTTCACACCTTCTTCACACCTTCACAACTTCTTCAAGACTTCACACCTTGTCAACTTCACACCTTCTTCTATGCACAACTAAGTCACAACTTCTAAACTACTTTACAACACACCTAGTTTCTACAATCAACAAATTCACACAACACTTTTACAAATATCTAACACTACTACAATATGAAACTAGCTATTCACAACACTACTACAATTAGATAGATATAGAGGAGTGTTCTTCTTCTTGCACTTAAGTGGATGAAGCTTTGGATCACTTGGAAATAAAGACTTATGAATTATATGATCAAATGATTTTAGATCTAGTAATGGAGGTTGGATCAGAAAGTTTATAGTGCAAAAAGGTGAGAAAAATATGTGAAATGATCCAATATTTATAGGCCAGAAAATACTATTCTGGAGCGTGCCGGTCCCCTTAATGATTAAGGGGGCCGCCTAGTAAAATTAAGAGGGCCGCCCTCCTGAACGTTGGAAAAGTTTTTCTGGATAAAATTTGCCCTTTTTGGTTGGAAATTTGAAATCATATCTTTGTAGTTTAATATAGCATTACCAAAAATGATTTACAAATATATATAAAATGTTTATATCATTTTATAAGATGTTATGTCTTAAGACAAAATTTCCTTTGATCATGTAATGCATAAGATGCTTAGTTTATGCATACCTTAAGTGATATTAGATGTAGAGGTAAATATTTGTTACCAAATACTTGTTTACGTCTTAATCATGACTTAATTTGATTTGAGTTTTGTTATTATCAAAACATAGGTTTATTGAGAGATATTAATACCATTTTTAAACATTATTTATATCAACAGCCGTCAAGTGAGGTGTTTGGGCTGTTTTGGCAGATTCTGGGCAGTTTTCGGGAAAGTTCGGAAGCCCATAAGTTATTCGTTATAAATCCTTTTGACAAACGGTTGGATGTTTTGAAAACTAGGCTGGGTGAACTAACTTTTTGTCAATGATGTACATTTTCCAGAAATGAGTTGATCAATGAGTAAAATGGTTCTCAACCTGGTCACTTGGCGAAATGGTTAATACTTGGAAAATTTTCCAAGTGTTTTGCTGAAGCAAAAATATTTAAATCGTCTAAGTTCAAACGCTTGTATCTTTTTCGTTATAAGCTCGTTTTCTACGTTCTTTATATTCCCGGAATCGTATTGACATATACTAATATATTTTTGATAGTTCGGTTCCTCTAGGTTACGTCTAACGCCTCGATCTTACCCATCAAAATCATGTGACAGCTTACTATTTTTAGAAAATAATAGTTTTCGTCGTTAAACTTGCAAAAATCATATCACCTTCGTTATAAACCCGTTTTAATCCATTCTTTCGCCCACGGCTTCGTTTTTGAATGTATTTTCTAAATCTTTGGCCAAAAAGTACACCCAACCCCCTGGATTTCCCACTTTTTACAAATAGGGAGAGTAGGTATTTTTCTTGTTCAACACTTGGTTTCCTAGTTACTAACTTGTATAAAAACCTTCCAAACAACTTCAATACAACCCTTAAACTACCATACATCTTCTTAGGGTGTCATGGGGTCCTAAAATTCATAAAACATGGTAGGATTTCAAGGGATGATCATAGGTTATTAAAAATCTCATAAAACTTAAGATACTTGTAAAATTGGTATAAATACATATGTATATGAGCGTGTTTACTAATAAATCTTGAAAATACATCATGTTATTAATCAAATGAGAGTATAAAAAGATCAAAAACTTTACTTGTAACTTACTTGATGTTTGAAGAGGATTAGTGATAGATTACTTAGTTAAACTTCAAGGTTTCATCCTAAACTTTAACTAGATTACTAGATAACCTTGTAAACACTTTGATTCTTGAAAAATATGGATCCCCCATGAAGGTTGCTGCTGCCTTGAGTTTCTAGGAGAGAAAGAGATTGATTTTTGTGATAAAAATGAATTATTAGCTAGTTATTTCCTTATATAGTCCAAGGGCATTTTGGTAATTTTATCAAAAGGGCATAATTGTAATTTCAGTGACAATTGAAAGTATCTAGATATTTGTTAGATATTTAGGATGAGTATGAAGGAAGTTTGATAATATCTCGTTCACGGAGTCAGTTTTAGTTCCGATAATCGCTAAACGTAAATTGTTAAGCCGCGAAACATAAATCCGGGTATCGTAAAAATATGAAACTTGAAAGAATGACTAAACTTGTCAAAATACTCCATAATAAAATATAAAATGAATGGTAAGTTCCATCGGGTTGCTTAAACGCTGTTAAAACTTGAAACGCGGGTTTAAAACGCGTAATTCGCGTAAAACGTTGAACTGGAAAATGTAAAATTCTAAAACTTTTAGAATTGTCGTAAAATGAGAGAAAATCATATTTCTATCGTTTATAGTGTTTTATGGACATATCGGGATGCTGGAACAACGTTTAAACCCAAAAGTAAATCTCGGACACGGCTTCGTGATTTTTGCAGAAATGATCCGACGAGTGCCAAACTCTCGGATTATCATTAAAATAGTTTAACTTACGAGAATATGAAATAAAAATTTCAGAAATGAATAGTGAAAATGAATAGTAATTTCTGAAATAAAAATGAAATTTCGACATTTGAAAAAAGGACATGAAATTATGAGTTGTGACACCTAAAGCCAAGACCACAACCATGGATAAGGCCAAGGATGAGTCTTAAGACCATGGTAGCAATGACCAAAGCCACGGCAAGGCCATGACTAAAGACCATATAAACTTACCTAGGCAAAAACATGAACTAAAGAGTTAATGACAATATAAACATCCAATTTGGATCTACTCCATCAAAATAACCAAGAGACTCATTGTAATAACAATCTTCATTTAAAAGTAAACTTTCCTAAGTTTATTCAAATATTGGAACATGTAACTTTTTCGGATAAAAAACTTATATATATTTTATCAAATACTACAATAGTAGGGAGCCTCATATGAGGGGTTCATTAAGTAAGCCGTCGAGATGAGTTGTCTATTTACGAATTAAAGTGTCCTGGCTCCTCAAACGTTTACTACATGACCTCTGAATTATGTCGGCCCGAATGGTACTAAGCGATATACAAACTATACATGCTTCATAAACCATTTTTGTTCAAAGACTTACACTATACTAAGTACTACATCATGGACTAAATGCAAGACATATATAGGCAATTCTTCATATTCTTTACTCCTATCCTAAGTCGCAACATTCTATTATAGGTTGCTCATTGAAACCTTCGCGATTCGACCATCACATTCACTACTTGCTATATAACTTAAGGTGAGTTCATAGCCCCACTTTTTATTACTTAATTGTTTTACAAACCCTTGGGGGGAATACATGCTATTATTTTTCAACTGAACACAATGCTTTGAAATTGTATGCTTGCCTGATTGTTTTATTATCACTAAGTACCATCCTTGCCAATCCAAGATCTCTTATTATGAACTATTTAATCACTTGCGAGGGTTACTTGCGAGTGAGCGCGAATATTGTGAATAGGCCTATTGGGATTGACGAATCCCATTTGTGTTAACTAAGTTCAAACAAATGCATTAATATTTGAAACATAGGTATGACGGCAAAGTACCTACCTGGATAACTCTGCCGATTGATATTGGTACACGTTAACGTTTTGGTGTCATAAGCTTAGTGTAATAATAATAACTGTTTTGTTTTCCAACCATGAGCATGAGTCTAATTAACTCACACTACCAATATATTGTGTTCAACCATTAAACAAACTCTATGAATATCACTCAACCTTTGTGTTGACCTTTTAAGCATGTATTTCAGGTCCATGATGATCAAGGATGGCACGGAAGGGCACGGATATTCAAGAGGGCTATAAATTTTATTATCATTCAAAAACTCATTTAATGTAAATTGTAAACATGGAACCATCTGGGACCTCATTTTGTAATCTCTGATATTTATATAATTTGAATGATAAATCTTTTAAAACGACTCAATTAGAGTTCGTTTTCTATTATTATGACTGTTGTGCCGTCGAGTAACACCCAAGTTTGAATTCCGCTGCATCATTGAATTGGGGGTGTTACACTAAACGACTACAACATCGAAGGACTAAACATTTGAATTTAAATTACACTGCTAGAGAGAATACGTTCATGATGATGATACAGCTAAGGTACTGGTGTGCGTAAGGTTAGTACTGGTCCCCATAAATTAGTATTGTCCATGTAATGGATTAGTACTGCTCGTCTATATATGGTTCTATGATTTGTTCTACTTTGTATTTGTTGCTTGTGGGTCTGTTTTGTCATTATCACATTATACAAGTGGGTCGTTAACTGAAGAGGCGATGAAAACCGGTAGTGGTATTTTGAGAGAACTTGTGCCAATGTTGTTATCGACCAAATTTCCATGATGGGGATGCTAGAGTTGAAGGACATAATCAAGATGATGAATTTATTGTAGATGGATGAAGATAATAAAGAGTTATAAAGGTAATAAATTATAAATGTTGAGGTATTGTTAAATGTTGATATGTGTACTCCCATTCTTTTTGTTATCGTTTATAACTGGACAGTATTTCTGTCGATTTATATTATCATAATCCTTCGCAAGATCAATTCTGTGTAAACCTCAAGCATTATTAATAATATAATTTTATTGCTGTGAAGACTATACTGTTAATGATTGTTTCTGGTTCAATATGTAACTTGATAATGTGGATTTTGCTGTTGGGAGGGTTATTTTGGGTCTATTGAAGAAAACAGTTTATAGTCTTGTATGCCCAAGTAAACTCATGTGGTAGTAACAACTAACTAGAGGCACAATCTCTTCATTAATAAAATCTTTTGAGACTAACTAAAAATGAAAATTACATTCTTAAACAGATGGTACTTTAGATTACAAATCGAAACCAAGTCCATAGAATCAGTTGCAAACAGTTTGAGGTGGCTATTATGCATGCTGCATTGCACTCCGTGATAATCAAGGATGAACAGTAGAGGTGGCAACAAGGGTCATAACAGTTTTGGACTTTCGGATCAAAACAAGTCGTTTTGAAGTATGGCTCGATAATTTGACAAGCAACCTACATATGAGTTTGTAACTACTTTGGGTAACTTCCTGTTCGACCCTTTTGACAAGATATTTTTATTGATACAGCAATACTAAAACACAACCTAAATCAACTAATTGTCATGCAACTCTGTTAAAATCGAAACATATCGACTGGATCAGGTTACAAACATTCATTAATTTCTTTGGAGCAATGTGCAACATTCAACTTTATTTAATCGAATTTAGTACATCTTTTGAGCAGAACAAGTCAAGAGATAAAAATCAAATGGGAACTATTAATCATGAAAAAGAAAATGACACAAATCCACAAACAATAAAACTGTACTAGAAACATGCATTCATTAGTCATGATGTTAAAGGATTATTTGATGCCTGCAATGTCTACTAAGAGCTTGATAGAATCTGATCCTCTAATGCGGCACATAATGTCAAGAACCAGGGAACTGAAAAGATTAATGGTGCCCAATTACATTGTTGCCTTAGCGACTATGACCTCGTATCATCTTCAGTCAACCAAGAAATAAGATGGACATGTGGAAGAACCAAATAATTTCAGTTCCATGATATTGACAAAAAAAAAGTATAACATAAAATAAATTAGTCACCAAGTGAATGGAGGTGAAATAGGTAGACAACAAGTGCAATTGTGGTTCCCTAGTTGAACAATAATCCTATACTTAGTTTGTGATTTGTGTTTGTAAATTAAGATAAAAAGAAAGGGCATTTTAGTAACTTCACAAGGTGTGGAGCCAGCAAATTGACCATGGTTAGCCAAACTGAGAGTTTAGGGACCAACCGCGCGAAAAATGAAGAGTTCAGGGACGAAAATGAAAAAAAAATAGTTTAAGGACGATACACGTGAATCTTGACAAGTTTAGGGACGAACGGTGAAATTTAGTCTAAAATAACGTATCAAATTTTCCTTGTTTTATTATCAAAAATATAAAAGTACTATAAAATTTTAGATATATACCATTGTTTACTTTATCCATAAATTTTAGATAGATGCATCTCATGTACGAACCCCATGCCTTTGAGCTTTCAAGCAACTCAAGGACTACTTCAACACTAGTTTAAACATAAGTTATTACATAGTACTTATAGATTATTTTCCATTAGTTTCACTGAAAAATAGTAGTTTTGGTGTATATTAGTTAAGCTTAGCATGTTCAAAATATAATACACACTTGCCCTACTCACATGAATCATATTTTCTAGTCACATTTTTCATTGTCTTAGAACCTGTGCACTGTCGAACCTGAGATTCACATTTAGATCTTATTACATCATAAACACCTATATTTCACCATTATTGTGCATTTTGTTACATTTGGAAACTCGCGATAGCGAACGAGTATATGATGAAGTCAAGTGACTCAAATTTGGACAGTCGCGATTACTCGTCCTATTAATCATACCATCAACTAGAAAACAGAAATACTACATCCTCAGATTTTACGCTCACGCCATATATTACAACAATTTAATCTTTAGAAAACTGTGTTACAATTCTGAACTTTGTTGACTTAGGATCATCATAATTGGTTTCTGAAAGGCTTAATATTGCAAGGTGATAACTTATGTGTTAAACTAGCGTGTGTCCAATTCTGTCTTTTATTACCCAACCAGGCGGCTCAATATTGCAAGGTCACAAAATCGAGATTGTTGGTTTTAGTAAAATATTTAGTTTTCTCAAATGTATCCGAAAGACGTATATTCATTTGTTGCATAAAATATTGGTTGTCTAAAAGAATTTTGTTATCCGTATTTCTGTACTTCAACAAAACTCCTCATACATATTAATCTCAACCTAAATTATTTTGAATGGTTAAAGATAAAATTAAGAGCTTATAAATGTTATCAAGAAACCTAAATTATTTTGAATGGTTAAAGATAAAATTAAGAGCTTACATTAGTTAGTGGGTGGTTTTGATGGATACTGTTTTTCCATGTTTTGGTACTTCAACAAAATTCATCATAACAACCCAATAACATAATATTAATCTCAACCTATAGATACCATGTACACCACAATATATAATCAAGAACAAATTTCCTTTCTTATTCCATGTGGGATTGAAAACATAAAATCAAGCTTTTACAAAAGTAACCCCATAGCACTTTTGTTGTTGTAAAATCTATTAGTATTTCTGTTCTTTCTATGTATTGCTCGAGAGATATGATAACATCTTTTATAAATGTTGTCATTTGGTACCTATGCAATTTGTTTACTGTAGTTTAAGTTTTAACACACCTATTTTTTATGTGTTTTCTTTATGATTTACCATATCAAAAGATAGATTGTACAAATGAGTTAGAATGAGTTAGTCTGTAATTTCGTATATCCTATTCACTCTCTTCCAACTATCGTCATTTTTATAATATTAGTTGGAACTAATCTTTAAAGATAGTTAATTAGACGTTTCACAAAAATCTTCTGTTGAATTGTTCTCATTTAACAAAGTTTATTTTAAATTTTTTTCTCATAACTTAAAATTGAAAATAATAATAATAATAATAATAATAATAATAATAATAATAATAATAATAATAAGAATCATCATCTCAACCTATAGATATGAGAAAAAAATTAAAATAAATAAATAAATATATATATATATATATATATATATATATATATATATATATATATATATATATATATATATATATATATATATATATATATATATATATATATATATATATATATATAATAATAATAATAATAATAATAATAATAAGGAGGGATCATGGTGCGTAAGGAGGCTCCTATGGGGTTCCTTTCAGAGGATGGGAAGGAGCTACGACCTGCAGACTTGTTATTATTAAATTGACTTCAAGGTAAAGATGCATGCTTGGATGTGACTGGTATCTCTCCATTTGCTGGTATTGGGGCGACTTCATGGGCTCCTGGGGTAGCCTTACACAGTGTTGTGGAGAAGAAAAAGAGAAAGTACGCATCAAAATGTGAGGACAATGGATACAAGTTCATACCATTTGCCTTTTCTACGTTCGGGGAATTTGATACGGATGCTTTAGACACACTTTCACGCATTAAGTATATTGCTATTAGCCACTCAAATAATGCTAAGAGTGGTGGTTTTATTTTTCATAGAATAAGCTTTTGTATTCAGAAAGGAGTGGGAGCACAACTTGTGTCTAGAGTCTCATCCAACTTTATATAAACTTTTATGATTCTAAATAAAAGTGACGGTTATAATAATAATAATAATAATAATAATAATAATAATAATCCATCGGATTCGGAGTTTAACTCTAAATTTGAATTTAACTTAGAACCAAATTTTTATTTTAAGAAATTTTTCGCAAAAATATAACCTAAAGTGTTTTAAAAAATCTGACTTTTAGAATGTCAAAGTTGACTTTGAATGGGAAGTACCATTTTTCATATTTAATCAACTAAATACGTCAATATTCAACTTATATTTTGGTATGGTTAAATCAAATAACCATTTTTGTTCATGCACTTACTTTTGTTAAAACGTGAACAAACCATGATAAATTAATGTGTCAAATTTATTTACTACTAGTATATGCCAATGATATATTTTAAGAATAATAATCACTTCCTATTAAGGGTCATCATCGTGAGATTGGGAATAACCATGGACTAAAACTGGCTGTTGGTACTGGGCGGAAAACCGGGTTGACCCGGTCCCATAACCGGGTCGTCATCTGCAATCAATCAGGTTACCATCTTATATTCTTATTCATTTTTGTTGCCAATAATCAGCATGATTTTTTATTTTATTTTATTTTTTTATTTTATTTTTTTTATTATTATTTTTTTTTATCATTTAAATAAAAAGTTAAGAACCTAATACAAGTTGCTAGTTAAGGAAGTGAAGTCAAGTTATTTTCTCTTTTAACTAAACCATACGTCCCAAACCAATAACATACAATACTAATCTCAATACATATGTGCCACCTAGCTGGCTACTCTATATAACTATGTACATATTCTCTTCTCTACCCCGTGTGGGATTTAAATCTTAAATCTTTTGTTTCTGTAATCACATGTTATTATGTTCTTTTTACAAATTGTTATAGAGACACTATTAACACCTTTGTGTTAATGTTCATCACTTTATACCCACATAGTTTGTTTAGTTTATGTTTTCACATTTTATTTACATTTGCCCCATTCATGGATTTAAACATGTCAGAATCATGATTCGAAATCGTTGTTGTGTACTATTGGTTGGATGAATTAGTTGGGCTTCTAACAGTCATTTTATACGTTAAGGTGGAATGGGAGTGAAGAATCCTCTGGTTTGGTGGGCTTCGCCATCGAAAGTAGCATCGCATTTTGGATCGAGTGGTGTTGATGTTGCTGCATAGACTGGTGTCACACATCCATTAGGTTTCTTCTTTCGTTTTTGATAACTTCATGTTGTAATTGTACTTTTAGTTCTGTTCCATCTGTTTGGATGCAATATCGAGATTTAATATGATAAAGTAGTGCTAGCTACTTTTCGGAAACCATGATCTTGACTTGGTTTTGAGAGGTTGAAGCTCAACTCTGAGTGTGATTTTGCTTGTACAATAGTATAGAATGCATTTGCAAATTATATCGTCTATTCTATGGCAGTAAAAAATGACTAAAGAGAATAATTGTTTCTCAATTTTGCAGTCCTATTATCATCTTCTTGCCAGGCCATCAGGCATCATAACGAAAATCATGTAACCCAAATCCGGTTATTTTGGCATGTAACCAAATAGACCCATTCTCACATAAATGCTAAAAATCGCCTTGTCTACTTAGTCTCTTATAAAGCAATAAATTTGTTTTGTTATGCAGATGTACATAAAGTTAGGCAGCGGATGCAACATGTTAGACAGAAAGGCCCATTAAGCGGAATGGTATGGTGGTCTGTTATTTGTCATAATACCGAGCGGTTAGAAAACAAGGAGCTCGGTCTTTGTTTCTTGTTTTGACACTAACATCTTAATGAAGATTGCATCTGGAGCTTTTTCTGGTGCTTTTGCCACTTTGCTGACCAACCCTATGGAAGTTTTAAAAGTGAAATTCTATATGCGTCCAAATTCCAACCTCTACATATCCTATGCAATGAAGTAACACATGATCGCACAAATCACTTATTTATTAAGGTTATATATTGCATTGCACAGAACTCGAATGCATTCTGATGCCAGAAATTTATTATTGTTACCATCTTCATTCATCTTATCAGTGAAACATTGGTTGTTTAATAGGTGCGTTTGCAAATGAACAGTAATGTGTGTATGTAGAGGAGCAACCGGTGAACTGCAGAAGATTGCTGCAAAGGGGTTGGACCTGCTAGCTTTGTCCAGAGCAGGAGCGTTAACTGCATCACAGCTATCTGCATATGATGAGTTAAAGCATGGTAAGTTCTAAAACTGATTAATTTTGAATATATCCGCATAGTATCTTCTTTAGTTTTGAAAGAGCATGGGCCGGTCTACGTGGAAACCTGATTATGCACGTGTATGATAGCAATTTTGACCTTTTTAGTTACAAATGAGTATAAAAAATTAAGTAAAAATGACTGGATCAGAGAGGTTGAAACTCACCCGTAAGGTTATATTTAATGCATACACCCTCCTAAATCGTTGTATTTAAAGATTTAGATTGTAATTGTAGCTATGTTGATTTTGTAATTGTTACTACCGCATTTTTTTTATTTAAAAAAGAAATGGGCAATATAGACCCAAACTAAAACTATCCCCTTTCAACCATAACACGTTTTGACCCACTACCGAACCCGTCCAATGTGACCATTTTTTTTTTATTTCTACTTAAGATATAGTTCCAGTTGTCATTTTGTTTTTGTGGATATGATGCAGGTCTTAGTAAAATGGACGCCTCAAGAAGAAGGATTCTATCCGCATCTTTTGTAGGAACCCCTCCCTTTGATCTTTCAAGTAACCCAGGGACTACTACAAGTTATCTACATATAGATTCTTTTCCTTAGCATTGTCAAAATATAATATACACTTGCCCTACTCTCCTATAACATAGTTTCTAATTATATCCTTCAATTTTTGAAAACTCGTGCTCTGTCGATTGACGAACCTGAAGATTCAAATTTAGATCTTATTATGTCATCAATACTTGTATCAAACTATATATTCTTTATTTTGTTGCATTTGGACACTCGCGATAGTGCACAAGTTTATGATGTAGTCAAGTAACTCAAATTTGGACACTCGTGATTACAAGTCCTACTAATCATACCAGACCCTCTGATTTTACGTTTATGCTATATATTGCAACAATTTAATATTTTGAAAACTTTGTTACACTTCGGAACTTTGTTGACTTAGGATCACCATAATTGGTTTCTGAAAGGCATGTAAAATTTACTATTAAATCCGGGGGCTCAATATTGCAAGGTGACAACTTAGGTTTAAATTTAACCTGACGAGTGTTCAATTCTGACTTTTATTGGTCAATCAAGCGGCTCAATAAGATGACAAAATTGAGCTTTCCGATTTGTCCTATTTGGTTTTCTTCAAATATTTAGTTTTCTCAAATGTATCCGAAAAGACATTTTCCTTTGTTGCATAAAAGATTGGTTGTCTAAAAGGATTTTGTAATCCATATATTTGTATTCAGTACAGTTCTACACAAATATTAATCTCTGCCTAGGTTATTTTGAATAAAAGAGAAAAAGTTAACAGCATAAATAAGTTATCAAGTAGTCCACAAAATGTTACATAATAAATTAAGAACTTACATTAGTTACGAGTTGACTATGATATGAATTTGGTTTTGGTTTTCCCATATTGGTACTACAACCAAATTCATCATAACAACCCAATAACATAATATTAATCTTAACATGTACATGCCATATACACCACATTACCACAATATATAAGCAAGAATAACTTCTATTCTTTACTCCATGTGGGGTTGAAAACTTAAAGCCAAGCTTTCACAAAAGTAAACCCCATTACACTTTTGTTGTCGTAATGTATTATTTATGTTCTTTTTATGCATTGCTCTAGAGATATGATAACATCTTCTCTTTTATAATTGTTAATCATTTTGTACCTATATAATTTGTTTAGTTTAGGTTTTAACACACCTTTTTTTTGTGTGTTTTCTTTCTGATTTACCATATCAAAAGATAGATTGTACAAATGAATTAAAATGAGTTACGTCTGTAATTTCGTATATCCTATTCACTCTCTTTCAACTGTCGTCATTTTTATAATATTAGTTGGAACTGATCTTTAAAGATAGTTAATTGACGTTTCACAAAAATCTTTTGTTGAATTGTTATCAAATTTACCAACTATATGCCAATGATATATTTTTAAGAATAATAATCACTACCTATTAAGACCATGCGGTAAGGTGACTTTGTCACCTGCGTTAAGTTTTAACGCACCCCACAAATTCACCGAGTTACCTTACCGGCCCCCAAAGGCAAGAGGTGCGTTAACGTGCTCGGGCAAGCACTTAACGTGTGCGTTAAAGTGTAAAAAAAAAAAAAAAAAAAAAAAAAAAAAAAAAAAAAAAAAAAAATGAATAACGGCTATATTTTTAATGGAATTAAAAAAAAAAAAAAAAATTCATTTTGCCCCCCTATATTTTTAACCGTTTGTAAACGGCTAAAAAAAAAAAAAAAAAAAAAAAAAAAAAAAAAAAAAAAAAAAACTTTTTCAAACCTATTTTTTACCACTATAAATACCCACCTCATACACATTTTATTTTCACACTTACATAACTCAAATTCAACCTATATACTTCCTTACTATTATAAAAAAAATCAACCAAAACTTTCATTTTCACAATGGATCCGAATCAAAATAATGAAGAACAAAGAAGTTTCTCCGATATTGATGATGAACTCGACACGGAGTTTATGATATCCGCGTTCGAATGTCATCAACATTTGGTACAACAAGAAGTAGCAGCAGCAGAATTAGCTCGACAACGCATCGTGCTCACGTGTCCATTGTGAGTTCGAGGTTGCCGAGGAACGTATGAGCCGAAAACTATTTGTAGAAATAGTAGAAGGTATTCCATCTTACTATTCCGATCCACTTCTAGATCATTTCAAATTCATGAAAAAAAGGACCCGATTGTACAGGTCGACAAAGTATTAGTACACTCATGAGGTGTACAGCTGCCATACGCCAATTGGCATACGACAACGTACCTGATGCGTTTGATGAGTATTTGCAAATGGGTGACCGTACTGGACGTGACAGTCTTGATAATTTTAACAAGTGCGTTATTGACTTGTTTATGCCGAAGTTTCTAAGGAAACCGACATGGTCCGACGTTCAGGCTATTTATGAGAAACATGAGCGTGAACATGGTTTTCCAGGCATGCTTGGTAGCATTGATTGCATGCATTGGGAGTGAAAAAATTATCCGGTTGCGAGGCAAGGGCAATATGGTGGCAGTTTTTAAAAATACCCAACCTTAATGCTTGAAGCTGTTGCTTCGCAAGATTTATGGATTTGGCATGCATTTTTTGGAATGGCGGGGGCGAATAACGATATCAATGTTCTAGATAACTCTCCGTTATTCGACGACATTCTTGCTAACGAAGCCCCAAGAGCACCGTATATGATAAATGGACATCGGTATGAACGGGGTTATTACTTAGCTGACGGAATTTACCCACGGTGGACAACTTTGGTCAAGTCTTACTCGGCAACCACTGATGAGAAACATGCTTATTTTAAAAGGAAGCAAGAAAGTGCACGAAAGGATGTCGAACGTGCTTTTGGGGTGCTTCAAGGACGTTGGGGTATACTACGACAACCGGCACGTGCACTGGAAGTTGTCAAGTTACGAAGAATAATGTATACTTGCATAATTTTGCATAACATGATCTTAAAAGATCAAAAGTTTGCACTACATGAGTATCCGGAAATGTGGGTGGATCCGACACCACGGTTTAGCCGAGATAGGTGGATCGACAGATGTGATTCACAGCGTTGCATACATAGAGAACTACACGACGTTGATATGCATAATCAACTCCGACAAGATCTTATGGAGCATGTTTGGGTAAGACGTTTTCAATATAAGAATGAAGAAGATTCCGACAACGATGATTAAATGTTTGTAATATTTATGTTTTAAAAATTTTTATATGTTTCGTAATGTAATATTTATGTTTTAATTTCGTATTGTAATATGTTTAAAAATTTATGTTATGTTTTAAATAAATGAAGTGTTTGTTAAAAATTAGGGTTGAAATTGAAAATATTTGGGGTGGAGGTGAGTTATGTTATCGGGGTGGAAAGTCAAGAGTTAGGTTAAAAGGGAAAAGCTGACGTGGCGCTGAGGTGACAGTGCGTTAACTCTTAACCTCAAGTCACCTTACCACATGCTCTAAGGGTCATCATCGTGAGATTGGGAATAACCATGGACTAAAACTGGCTGTTGGTACTGGGCGGAAAACCGGGTTGACCCGGTCCCATAACCGGGTCGTCATCTGCAATCAATCAGGTTACCATCTTATATTCTTACACATTTTTGTTGCCAATAATCAGCATGAACTTTTTTAATTACTTTGAAATTCAATTGAAATCATTTAAACAAAAATAAAAGGTTAAGAACTTATACAAGTTACTAATTAAGGAGGTTAAGTCAAGTTATTTTTTCTCTTTTAACTAAACCATACCTCCCAAACCAATAACATAATACTAATCTCACTCAATACGTATGTGCCACCTAGACTACTCTATATAACTATGCACATATTCTCTTCTTTACCCCATGTGGGATTTAAATCTTAAATCTTTTTTTTTTTTTTTTTTTTTTTTTTTTTTTTTTTTTTTGGGTAATAGGGTTAATTCACTCCGGTAAAATGTAAATCTTTGTTTCTGTAATCACATATATTATTATGTTCTTTTTACAAATTGTTAAAGAGACACTATTAACACCTTATGCATGTTAATGTTCATCATTGCTACCCAGATAGTTTATTTAGTTGCTGCAGAGACTGGTGTCACACATCCATTAGGTTTCTTCTTTCGTTTTCAATAACTTCATGTTGTAATTGTACTTTTAATTCTGTTCCATCTGTTCGGATGCAATATCGAGATTTAATATGATAAAGTAGTGCTAGCAAGTTTTTGAAAACCATGATCTGGAGATATGGTTTTGAGAGGTTGAAGCTCAACTCAGAGTGTAATTTTGCTTGTACTAGAGTTACTATCACGGATTATGTTCTCCTAACAATAGTATATATAGAATGCATTTGCAAATTATACCGTCAATTCTATGGCAGTAAAAAATGACTAAAGAGAATAATTGTTTATCAATTTTTCTGTCCTATTATCATTTTCTTGCCAGGCCATCAGGCATCATAACTAAAATCATGTAACCCGAATCCGGTTATTTTGGCATGTAACCAAACAGACCCATTCTCACATAAATGCTAAAAATCGCCTTGTCTACTTAGTCGCTTATAAAGCAATAAATTGTTTTGTTATGCAGATGTATGTAAAGTTAGCTAGGCAGCAGATGCAACGTGTTAGACAAAAAGGCCCATTTAGCGGAATGGTATGGTGGTCTGTTATTTGTCATAAATACCGAGTGGGTAGAAGTGAAGGAGCTTGGTCTTTGTTTCTTGTTTTGACACTATCATCTTTATGAAGATTGCATCTGGAGTTGTTTCTGGTGCTTGTGCCACTTTGCTGACCAACCCTATGGAAGTTTTAAAGGTGAAATTCTATATGTGTTAAAATTCCAACCTCTACATATCCTACGCAATGAAGTGCCACATGGTCATGATCGCACAAATCACTTTTTTATTTAAAGATTATATGTTGCATTGCACAGAACTCGAATGCATTCTGATGCCATAAGTTTATTATTGTTACCATTTTCATTCATCTTATCAGTGAAACATTGGTTGTTGAATAGGTGCGTTTGCAAATGAACAGTAACATGTGTATGTAGAGGAACATTTGGTGAACTGTAGAAGATTGCTGCAAAGAGGGTGTACTAGCTCTCTGGAAAGGGGTTGGACCTGCTATTGCCAGAGCAAGAGCATTAACTGCATCACAGCTAGCTACATATGATGAGTTAAAAGCATGGTAAGTTCTAAAACTGATTAATTTTAAATATATTCATATAGTATCTTCTCTAGTTACAAATGCGTCTATTTGGGTTGTGTTCAATCTCAAATGGGTAAAATACAAACTTAAGTAAAAAGGGAACGGGTTGACTCAATTAGAGAGGTTAAAAGTCGCCCATAAGTTTATTTTTAATGCATACAACCTCACAAATCAATGTATTTAAAGATTTAGATTGTAATTGTAGCTATGTTGATTTTGTAATTGTTACTATGGCATTTTTTTTTTTACTTTTAAAAAATGGGCAATATAGACCCAAACTAAAACTATCCCCTTTCAACCATAACACGTTTTGACCCACTACCCAAACCGTCCAGTGTGCCCATTTTTACCTCTACTTGCGACATAGTTCCGGCTGTCAGTTTGTTTTTGTGGATATGATGTAGGTCTTAGTAAAATGGACACCTCAAGAAGAAGGATTCTATCTGCATCTCATGTACGAACCCCTCCCTTTGATCTTTGAAGAAGAAGGATTCTTCTCCATTTGTTTCACTGAAAATCGTAGCTTTGGTGTACATTAATTATGCTTAGCATGTTCAAAATATAAAACACGCTTGCCCTACTCTGCTACTCACATGAATCATATTTCTAATCACATCCTTCATTTTCTTACCCGTGCAACGTCAAACCTGAGATTCACATTTAGATGTTATTACATCATAAACACTTGTATCTAACTATATATTCTACATTTTGTCACGTTTTGGAGACTCGCTATAGTGAACAAGTTTATGCTGTAGTCAAGTAACTCAAATTTGGACACTCGCATCACAAGTCCTACTAATCATACCACACCCTCTGATTTTACGCTTGAGCTATATATTGCAACAATTTAATATTTGGAAAACTATGTTACAGTTCGGAAATTTGTTGACTTGGGATCATCATAATTGCTTTCTGAAAGGCTCGTAAAATTGTAAAATTTACTATAGAATCCGGGGCTAAATATCGGAAGGTGATATAACTTAGGTTTAAACTAATGAGCGTTCGATTCTGACTTTTATTGGTCAATCAAGCGGCTCAATATTGCAAGATGACAAAAGCTTTCATGCTTGTCCAATTTGGTTTTCTTCAAATGTGTCCAAAAAGGCGTTTTCCTTTGTTGCATAAAAGATTGGATGTCTAAAACAATTTTGTCATCCGTATTTTTGTAATTCAACAAAGTTCTACATAAATATTAATCTCAACATAGGTTATTTTGAAAACTGATACAAAAAGTTAAGAGCTCATATAAATTATCATGCAGTCCACAAAAATTAAGAGCTTACATTAGTTACGGGATGCTGAAAGAATTTTGTTTTTCCCATATTTTGGTACTTCAACAAAGAATTTTGTTTTTCCCATATTTTGGTACTTCAACAAAATCCATCGTAACACCCCAATAACATAACATTAATCTTAACATGTACATGCCATATACACCACAGTATATAAGCAAGAACAGCTTCTATTCTCTACTCCATGTGGGATTGAAGACATAAAACCAAGCTTTCACAAAAGTAACCCGTAACACTTTTGTTGTCGTAATGTATCATTTGTGTTCTTTTTATGCATTGCTCTAGGGATATGATAACATCTTTTATACATAATTGTTAGTCATTTTGTACCCACGTAATTTGTTTACTGTAGTTTAGGTTTTAAGAGACCTTATTTTTGTGTGTTTTCTTTATGATCTACCAAAATATCAAAAGAAACGTTGTACAAACGAGTTAAAATGAGTTAATTTGATTCACTTTCTTTTCTAACACTCGTCATTTTTATAATATTAGTTTGAATGGATCTTTAAAAATAGTTAACTTGACGTTTCACACAAATTTTTTGTTGAATTGTTCTCATTTAAAAAAGTTGGTTCTAAACTTTTTCCGCAAAACTTAAACCAAGAAGAAGAAGAAAAAAAAAAAAAAAAAAAAAAAAAAGAAGTCAAATTTGGAATTTAACTCTAAAATTTGAATTTAAGAAATCTGACTTTTATAAGGTCAGAGTCGACTTTCAATGGGAAGTACCATTTTTCATACTTTATCAACTAAGATACGTCAAATTTCAACTTATTTTGGTACCATTTTTCATATTTGAATTTTAATGGGCAAGCCCTTGCTTTGTATAGTTTTCTTGTCTACTGGTACAAATTTTCCAAACTTCAATTTCACGTAGTTACTGAGAAACAACGCCATCGATGAAGCAGCTTCTTGATTCCAGTGATACTGATCGAGCTTTAAGTGCGTCGTTGTGGTCCAAATTATATTCCTTTCCCGCAGACTTGCAAAGTTATATTGAGATAATTCATATTGTTGTATTGATAGTCAAGTTACGATTAATGAATGATGCATATATGAGTTCAACTAGTTGCTAGTAACTAGCCTGTTAAATGTCGATTTCTAATGGCCACCATGTAATTCTAAAAGCCCATGTTGATAGGAAGCCACTCTTGTTTCAGATCCAGCTTTTTGGATACTCATATAGCCTGTTCAAACTTAAAAACCTCACACAATCACACTTAAATAAATGTAATGCTTGTATACTGAATATAAAATTATAAATGTTAAATGCTAGAAAGAAGTTTCTAAAAAGAAAAATTCGATTAACTTCCATTGTCAAGGCAATGAAGAAACTTTTAGATGAAGGAAGGAAATGTCTACGAAATCTGATTGGGATATAATTGTTTGTGAGCAACAATTTTGAAGCATATGAGGGTTTAAGAAGACTTCAAATTAGATTTAAGGTCTAGAATTTAATGTGTTGTCGACTTGTGTAGACTTTTCAAGTAAACTCATCTTTGTCTACAACTACTATCTAAATACAAAAATACTTTGTATAGAAAATAAATGAACTTGTAGACATCAACCATGTGTGGCCCCCTATATAGTTAGCTAATTTATTAAATTTCTCCAAGAATCAAAAAGGAAAGAAAAACTGTACGCTCAGTGATGTTTTTGGTATAATTTCTGTTCAGAGAGCCGAGGCGGCCAAACTAGAGTATCCAAAGCAATTTGGTCTAAAACGCATTACTTATATGCAGAACCGGAAGGAGAACACACTGGATGGTATATAAGATAAAACAAGTTATTATTATTAATCATGCTTTAATTTACACACATTTATTTCTACTGCAACTTTTTGTTAAACTTGCAATTTACAATTAATATTCTTGTTACAGTATTGTTATACCAAAAGCAAAGCGGTATTACTAACAAACAACAGTACTAATATCCCTTTGCATCCATTGGATTCATACAATAAGCTTTGTCGGAAGAAACAGTTGCATCGACACAGACAACACACTAATATTACATACCACAATCTATCGAAATGATAAAACTCAAACATCATAATTCGAAGCTGATGTTCACTGCAACATTCAAAAGGTCCGAGCCCTCCCCAAACTCCTCTACCTGCATCATAAATGTTTTAATAGCAAGAGAATTAATAAAGTAAGGCCGTTTGCAGAATTTACTGATATAAGAAAGCATGTGAAAAATCGTACCACTAATAATTGAATGGTCATCTCCCGATAAATACATATCTTCTCTTGTTTTGCGCTAAAATCATGTGCTCCCCTGCATCGGCAATCACATTGAACCACTTTACTTTTCTTGTTGACAACATGAGATATCCCATCACCAATCCAAGTAGGGTCCCACATCCGTACCCCAACGTCACTACTTCCCATGTAAAAAATCCACTCTCCTCCTCATGTGATTCAAGCTGCGGTTTGTGTGTACGCTCGTCACACTTTTTGGTCAGCGGAAACCCACATAGTCCCGGATTGCCTTCAAAGGATTTATCTTCAAATGTGTTAAATTGTGTTCCGCCTGGAATACGGCCCATGAGATGGTTTTGCGAGAGATTTAACACTGCAAGAGTGGTGATGCGTGCAAGACTTTGTGGGATCCATCCTGAGAGTTGGTTCCAAGATAGGTCTAAAGACTGAATCTCTATAAGATTCCCCAGAGCATGTGAAATTGGACCCTTAAGGCTGTTGTGGGATAAGTTGAGCACTACTAGTGAATTAAGACCACCAATAACGTCTGGGATCTCTCCTTCAAATATATTATTGGATAGATCAATAATTGTATACTCAACAAAAATTTGTGAAAATTTTTGATTCACCCCTTTTACCGTAATAACAAACGAGTAATACTTTTCACCCATGCGAAAATATTGTGGTTTGTTGAATTCTCTAATACCATTCTTCATGGAATTGAAATTTTGAAAATATTTTGCGGGGAGTTTCCCTACAAACCTATTCTGAGATAAGTCAAGAACTCGAAGACTAGGAAATGGGAATTCAACAGTTGAAGAGGGTTGGATGCGTCCATTAAAGTTGTTTGATTTAAGAACAAGAACCTTCAAATTTTGAAGATCTGCTAACCAACCAGGGAATGTACCATTTAAGTGGTTGTTTCCAAAATCAAGTACACTTAAGTACTTACATTTGGACAAGGAAATTGGCACCTCTCCTCTTAATTGATTTCCATTCAAACTAAATCCTTCTAATCTACAATCACCATACACGTTTGGAATTGTTCCTTGAAAGTTATTGTTCCCCATATCTATCATCTCAAGAGATGAGGTGATATTTCCAAAGCATTGCGGAATCAATCCAACAAAGCGATTATTGGACACATCCAAATCCGATAGACGACTCATGTTGCAAATTGATGGAGGAAATGGTCCTTGAATCATGTTGAACTGCAAATGCAGGTATATTAATCCATACAATTGAAATTGTGACAAACCTGTTATGAAGTTATGTGAAAGATTCAAACGACGCAACTCACTGCCTCCTATCTCCCCTGCCCAGTGAGGAATTTGGCCATGGATTTCGTTGCTCGAGAGATCTAACTCTTCAAGCTGTTTCATTGCTCGAGTTGAACTCGGAAACACATTTAGCTTGCAAGAGGCCAATCGTAAGTATCTAAAATCAGGGTTGACATAATGATTGGCGACATTCTTTGATGTAACAGAGAAACCGTTGTAAGAGAGATCGAGAGTGTCAAGGTATGTGAGGCTTGTTAACAATGTATCCAACTCCCATTCACCACTCAAATTATTATGTGAAAGGTCTAGAACAGTTAGGTTGGTGAATTTTCGAAAAGTTTGCATATCAATTTGTCCAACTAACTGATTGTCATTGAGGTAGAACTGTTTTAATGATGGAAGAACAAATGACTCAAACGGAACATTTCCACTGAACATGTTATCATTTAGATAGAGATATTCTAGAGAGGGGGAAGTAAACAGCCAAGATGGCAATGTGCCATTAAGTCTGTTATATGGTAATTTCAGAGAAGTAAGGTGTGTTAGGTTAACTGGGATTTCCGAAGGAATGTCGCCTGTGAAACTGTTATGTGACAAGTCGAGTGCTTCCAAAGAATGAAAACTGAAAATGTAATGAGGTAATTTTCCTTGCATATTGGTACTAAAAAGATTTAGTAATTTCAAAGAAGACGAGATATTAAGACTCATAGGTAAAACTGAAGAGATATTAACATTTGCAAGTGAAAGTTCTTCCAAATTAGTAACATTTTTAATTAGATTGATGAAAACATTTGGTCTGAGATTCAAATAAAGGTTTGAAGAGAGATCAAGGGACACCAATTTATGAAGGAGCGTGATCTCCGGTGGGACTTGGCCAATAAAATAACAACCTGAGAGGTTGAGATGTGTGAGAGTGTTTGAAAACCTTCCAATTTTACTTGGAATTTGGGATTCATCAAAAGCATTGTACGCAAGGTTGAGTTTTTGGAGATGCGGAAGGTTGAAGAGGGAGCTGTTAGGATGAATGATACCTTGTAGCATTCCACAACTAACGTCGATACCAATAACGTCGCCGGTCGAACGGTCACAAGTAACTCCATCCCAATTACAACAATCTGTACTTTTGTTCCAGTTCATCAATATTGGATGATAATTAGAACCAAGCATACGATCGCAGTATACAGCATTGTCTTCGTTGTTGATTTTGGAAAGGTTTTGTTTAAAAATAAGCAAAGCTTCACTTTGTTCTTCGGAACATTTATGAATATTACTCAAAGAGGCAAAAGTGGTGGAAAAAAAGAAGAAAAAAAAGATACTCAATAACTTTGAATTACTCATTGTGTTATTAATTGTAATTGCTATAAAGTTCATAGTTGCTAGAAACATATATATACTAACACCACTATTACAAGAATACGCGTGTAGTTGCTTTCACAATAATACGATCGAAATATGTGTAGGGTCTATGTTTCATTGACAAACATAACATTGGGGTTGTACAATTCTAATCAAAATTAATAGGCTCTATACATTGATTTCTTGTCAAATTATGCAAAATTCCAACTTTGATTGTGATAAAAAAGAAACTTTCAATGAAAATTATGTGGTTCATATTAATGGTTTGACTCAATAGGCCCTTAAATTTCATTTCATTTTTGAAGTTGTTGAGGTTTCTTTAATTGAGTTTTACTATACGGTGTGGGTTTTAATGTTTGTGTTTTTTTCTACGCGTGTATAGACTTTTCAAAGGTATCAAGGTCAAAGTTTCAAAGGTATCAATGTGAATGTAAAGTTGAGGGTATGACCATTTCTGAGTTTATCATATGCCAAAATATCAATTTTCCAATTTATGATATGATTGTTGTACAAAGAGTTCCATTAAATGGAATGGTATGATTGAGTGAAGGTCTCTGTTATTTGTCATAGATAACTTCAACAATAAGAGTTGACTAATTGGTCTCGTGTTTTGGTACTTTAAACGACAGAAAAATTAGAAGCTTATAAAAGTTACTGGGAAGTCCGGATGAATTGAGTTACCGTATTTTTGTACTTTAATACAGATTCATCATAACATGCCACTAAGAGTACTCGCCAAAGGCGCGAGTAGTGCTAGATGAAAATCAAGTCACACACGAGTAGCCTTGGCCAAAGTAAGAAGTCACGCGCTAGTTGGGCATTTCGAGGCAAACAAAGGTGACCGGTTCACCTAGTTTCATTTGCAAAAATCGTGGGCCTCATAATTGAATATAACCGTTGCATGCATAAAAAAAAGAAAAAAAAAATACACACTACTTTCTTTTTACTTAAAAATACCCACCAATTCATCATTTTTTTAAACCACTACTTCACCATTTTTTAAATACAACTCCACTATTTTATACAAACATTAAGAAATCATCTAAACTTCTAATATGGCTTGTCGTCTCCCCTATACCATAAAAAAATGCAAGTGTATATTAACAAATAATGCGATCAAGACGATGCAGCTCGACAATAGGTTATTGTCGAAGTAATCAAGCAGTTTGAGCTTGCAAAGGCAAAGAAACAACGTTTGAGACAATGATACACGGAGTGCAAATACATTTCTGCGAAAGACAAGCTGTGATTGACCAATTTTTGAGCGATGAAGCCAAAGAAAAATGCCACCATTAGTAAGACGTTGTACGGGTGTGTTTCACAGATACAAGACCAAATCAGCAACAAAATCCGTTTGAGTTGTGAGGAAAACAAAATTATTGGTGATGTATCACAACAGATGAATCAACTTGGGCTAGGTGCATCAACTTCATCTGATGCACCAGGATTTATTGAGCAACAACATTATCAACCTCAGCTGACTAGGCTAGGTTACGCAGACGAGGCCGTTGATGAGCATGGCTTAACTGCAAGCCAGCATTATGATATTATGGTTGGCGAAGAAGCTTTCAGAGAATTTGAAGCAAAACAAGCAAGGCTTCAGCAAGAGTGGGATGAGAAACTCAGGAAGGAAGAAGCAGAACAGACGGCGTTCATTGAAGAATTTCCTGGGTATAGGTCTCATTCGTATAATTTTGCATGCGGGGAGCATTCAGATTAGGATACGTTTATGTATTTCGCATCGTATATTTTTTTCGTATCGTATCGTATTTTATGTAATGTTTATTTAATGTTTTAAATCTATGTACTCTTTTTATTCCAAGAAGTTTATATAACGTTTTAATTTCTTACGTTGTGTTTAAAAAAAATGAGAGTTAACGTGAATATAGTGGTTCCTTGTCTACAAATAAGTGAGTGGGTGTGAGGGGAAGTGAGAGGAGAGAGAAAGTTGATGTAGCGCTGATGTATAATGTAAATTTAGTGTTTCCTTGCCTTCTAGTCTAACATGATATTAATCCCAACATGCAAAAGCTATATACACCAAAATATATAAGCAAGCACAAACTCTTATCTCTACCCCATGCGACATTGAAAACTTAAAACCAAAGTTCACTAAAACAACCCAATAATTTTTTTTTGTTTAGATGACATAATCCTTTTGAGGCCTTAATCAAATACTACTGTATTCTCAACACATGTTATTATGTAGGGTTACAAAAAATGGCGTTAACATATATAAGTTATTCGACTTTGTTTCTCTTGTATTCCTTCCTTGTTAGCTATTTACAAATCCATCAAGTTATCCATTTTCGTACAAACTATTTGCGAATTCTTTGACTAACATTAATGTAATTTGAAATCACTGATAAATTTGTCTTTTAGATCTTTTTTTATTTCAGGTTCACCTTAATATGAAGAGTGAAACGTATCTCATTCCATTAGTTAAATCAAACTCAATGATGTAAAAGTTATATAGGAAGCTTAAGAAAATACATATTCATCATGAGTTTTGGAATTAGCATTTGAACTCCACAAACTGCCATCATCATGAGTTTTGGAATTAGCATAAAAGTTATATAGGAAGCTTAAGAAAATACATATCATAAGATAAGCCATTATATTAGAGTAAAATTAATGCCATCATCATGAGTTTTGGAATTAGCATTTGAACTCCACAAACTGCCGGAAGGTTTTATTAAATCTCGAAATTAGCTTCGTGAACATGAGCTTACTTTTGCTATATAAGTTAATAGCCTTCTAAATAATTGACATAATCTTCAATATTTTACCGACCAAATTTGTTTTTCATATAGAAAAATCCAATAAAGAAAAAGATTGTTAAAAAAAATTTAAGAACTTATATGTATTGTCTTAAACATATTCAAATTTCCCGTATCGACAACATATTACTAATCTCAATTTATAAAGGTCATATACGAACACCTATATAAGTAAGGACAAATTCTTTTCTTCACCCCATGTGGGACTTAAAACTTGAAACAAGTAGATGAAGTTGTTCTAAGGCCGGACACAATAAGGAGGGTCAATCTCTCTCATTTTCTCTGTCACGTCAGCTTTTTCTCTACAGCGACCTGCAGCCACAGCCCACAGTAATGACGACCAAGTTCAATTTTTTTAATCAACTACATGCATATCTAATATATATCCACACACATGCATATCTATACGTGTTAAACATGCACAACCACTTCATGTAGTATATATCCACACACATGCATACCATCAGTTGGGGTTGCTCCATCAACTTGCAAATCCACTTCACAACTTTGCTCCATCAACTCATTTGGGAAACTGATTAAGATGAAGATGTCAAGCGGTATTTTTTTTTTTTTTTCTTTCCAAACGGCTATAATTCTTTTTTATTTACTTCTAAACGTTTTATTCAAACGGTAATATGGAAATATGGATCAAAAAGCAACACCAAATGGAAATGACAATCGGTCGCAGGCTCGACCCTTTTTGTTTTTTTTTTCGTCCATCGAATCGGTCGCGACCGAGTATGCACAACAAAGACGACCGACTTCGACCTCAACGACCGACTCGGTCTCGGTGTTCTTCTTTTACCGCCTGAAGGGGTAAAAGTCCTGGGTGGGACTCGAACTTGAGACCTCCCCTATCCAAATATCCCCACCCCAAGGCGCATTAAGGAAACCTTGATGGACAACTGAGCTAGCCCAATTGGTTATTGATATAAAGACATGATAACACCTTCTACTATCATTTGCCTGGTGTGGATTTATATGTGTCAGAATCATGATTTAACATATTTATTGTGTGCTATTGAATTATATGAGATGAGGCTACCTTGTCTTTGTAATCGACACTATATTGCAAAAGCAATTAGCATTTGAAGTCTCAAAATCTCCGGATGCTTATTGTGCTCGACAGGCTTGAGACATAGTTGGTGTGAACATTAGAGGGGCACCCGATGTAGGGGCTTGTGAACTCCTTGGAACCAACATTGGGGTTTCCATCGACTTTCGCCTTGGCATACAATTGTTAACTTGACCAGGCATAGATGAGTTGCGTTGACCGAGCGCTGATAGGTTAAAGACATTTAACTGACTGGGCTTAGATGGGTTAAACTAACCCTGCAAAGGTGCACCTAGTGGTGTTACCATCTGAGGCGTCCCAAGATGTCCTGATACATAAACGCAATTACGCGAAAAATCCAAAAGCGTTTAGTTAATAGCTAGATTTGACAAATTTGTTTTTTGGTTTTCATATTCAAAATGCAAATTTTCATATAAAAATGGGCAAATATAGCTACAAAATAAGCTGATATAGCAAACAAACGGATTCCGTCCAAAAGTGTACTTAAATGCTTAAAAACTTCTATGTCATTTTATTCAAGATTTTTGTCAAAACAAAAAAACAAAATAACTTCTGTAAACATTATCACACTAATAATGTCTAACAATGGCCATTTTTGTTAAGTTTTGCTTTCACGATCACAGAGTTAGGGGGTCTTTAATGGTGCGTTTAAACTTCTATAATTTGCAAGTATCTTTTTCTAATCAAAATATTGGACTTTCGAGAAGTAAGTAAAAGTTACTACAAGAAACCTAATATAAAGTGGCGGCAATAACTTTCAAAACGCACATCTAAACACCCCCTTACCCACATTTTGGTACTTCAATAAAATCAACATAACACCCCAACAAAATAATATTAATATCAACCTATACATTCCATATACACCATAATATATAAGCAAGAACAACTTATATTCTTTACTCCATGTAAGACTTAAAACTTAAACCCAGCTTTCTCAAAAGGCTCCCTATTACACTTTTCGTGTCGTAATGCATTATTTATGTTCTTTTATGCATTGTTCTAGAGATATGATAACATCATTTATAATTGGGGTAAAGCTAAAGATACGCAACATATTTCTTCAAATAAATACAAGTACGCAACGTACTTAGTAAAGTGTCAAACGTACGCAACATATTTTCAAAAAATCATCGATCTACGCAATATGACCTGCTGGCAGCAGGTTACCAGGTCACACAACTTTAAAAGTTACACCTTTGGTCCCTAAACTGTCTCATATCTCGCGTACATGATCCTATTTTAGTCCTATTTACCAGCGTTACACCGTTAGTCCCCAAACGTTACACCGTTAGTCCCAAAAAAAATTCAAGATTTAAAAAACATATATATATAAAAAAAAATTCCAGATTATTAAAAAAAAAAAAAAAAAAAAAAAAAAAAAAAAAAAAATTAGAAAAAAAAACTTTAAAAAATTCCAGATTTTTTAAAGTTTTTTTTTTTTTTTTTTTTTTTTTTTTTTTTTTTTTTTTATGTTTATTTTATTTTATTTTTTATTTTTAAAAAAACTTTAAAAAAATTCAATTTTAAAGTTTAATTTTTTTTTAATAATCTGGAATTTTTTTTATATATATGTTTTTTAAATCTTGATTTTTTTTTTCTTTTTTTAATAATCTGGAATTTTTTTTTATATATATGTTTTTTAAATCTTGAATTTTTTTTTGGGGACTAATTGTGTAACGTTTGGGGACTAACGGTGTAACGTTGGTAAATAGGAATAAATAGGACTAACGGTGTAACGTTTGGGGAGTAACGGTGTAACGCTGGTAAATAGGACTAAAATAGGATCATGTACGCGAGATATGAGACAGTTTAGGGACTAAAGGTGTAACTTTTAAAGTTGTGTGACCTGGTAACCTGCTGCCAGCAGGTCATATTGCGTAGATCGACGATTTTTTGAAAATATGTTGCGTACGTTTGACACTTTACTAAGTACGTTGCGTACTTGTGTTTATTTGAAGAAATATGTTGCGTATCTTTAGCTTTACCTCTTTATAATTGTTAGTCATTTTGTACCTATGTAATTTTTTTAGTTTAGGTTTTAACATACCTTATTTTTGTGTGTTTCTTTATAATTTACCAAAAAATCAAAAGATACATTGTACGAACGAGTTAAAATGAGTCAGGTTAGTACATCCGATTCACTCTCTCTTACAGCATTCGTCATTTTTATAATATTAGTTTGAATGGATCTTTAAGAATTAGTTAATCTGATGTTTCAAAAAATCTATTGTTGAATTGTTCTCATTTAAAACTTTTCAGCAAAACTTGGAAAAATTGTAAATAAAATAAAATAAAATAAATAAAAATAAAAAATCCTTCAAATTTGGAGTTTAACTCTAAAATTTGAATTTAACTTAGAACCAAAATTTTGATTTTAAGAAAGTTTTCGCCAAAATAACCTAAAGTATTTTAAGAAATCTGACTTTTAGAAGGTCTGAGTTGACTTTCAATGGGAAGTGGAGTACCATTTTTCATATTTTATCAACTAAGATACGTCAAATTTCAACTTATTTTGGTGCCATTTTTCATATTTGAATTTTAATGACCAAGCCCTTGCTTTGTTTAGTTTTCTTGTCTACGTGTACAAATTTTCCAAACTTCAATTTCACGTAGTTAATACGAAACAATGCCATCGACGAAGCTTCTTATTTCCAGTGTCACTGATCGAACTTTAAGTGGTCGTTGTGGTCCACAGACTTGCAATGTGATTGTGAGATAATTCATCTTGATGTATTGGATGTCAGGTAGGATGAATGAATGATGCATATATGAGTTCAACATTATAGTTTTGAAGCTAGCATGTTAAATGTTAATGTTCATATTAGTTGAGTCATGACTCATGAAGTCTAAGGGTTGAATATGATCTATGTTAAACTCTAAAAAATTAAAACTACAAATAGTTTGTTAGAAAGCATTTACAACTTTCTTTAGGCGGTTCAATACAATTGTTGCTTAACAAGGAAACCGGCACCCGCCGCGTTGCGGCGGGGCTTCTCGTTCACATGTTGTATTAATTATTTTTTTTTTATTAGTTTGTCAATGTTTTATACGATTTTTTGACAACATTTGGCCGAAGCGTTATGATTATTTTGTAGATTAAAGTTTCGGGCTCGTTTTGTTCGTAATATTGCGGCATGTTTGGGTTATATGTTTATTATTAAAAAATTGATAGATATCTTTGTTTTTATATAAAAGAAATATATGCTAAATTTCACCTTTTTACAAAAGCGCACGTACATCAAAACTATATTAATATTAGATTTGTTTTGTTTGTAATGCGGAGGTGTTTCTAGCGGTATAAATCGTTAGATATTTGGTAACAACCTAACCGACTCCAAATCACCAGAATGGGGACAACTTATGGCAGACCGCTTAGATACCCTTCCGCAAGCAAAAAGAATAAACCCTTATAGCAGCCTAGTGATACCCAAATCTGCTGCTAGTATCATCAGCTTTTCACTGACATTATTTTGACTTATAACCTGAACTAAATCGCGGAGACGCGATTCCTTTTAGTGGTATGTGTTGTAACATCCGGTAAATTTCCTAAACCTATTTTACGAGCCAAAACATTTGCTTCTTATTTTCGTTACCTTTTGTACTTCTTTAAATTTGTTTGGGTTTGACAAACTGTGGATATCTTGTTTAACATGAGCGTTATTCCCTTATCGAGCCGGCACAACCTAGAAAACTCGAATCCCATCGCATTTTCCAAATATATCGAAATAAATTGATTTCCGAAAAGTTATGTCAATTTATACTTGATTTCGTTGGAAACTTTATTTCGTGAACAACGGCGCAAGTTTCATAATTTTTTTAGTTCGTTTGCTATGTCGAATGATCCCCGAATCGTTTTGACGTAAAGTTTAGCCAATTTGGCAGAAGTACCCCTCCGTCCCTATATTTCATTTCAACCCATCACTTTTTAATTTTCATTCTAGTCCCTCCCTCAAAGTATAAAAACCCTCTTATTTATTTAATTATTCATTTTTAACACATACAACACACACACTTCTCTCTTTACACCCACCGTCCTCCGGTCACACCCACCAACGACCAACTTCCGGCGACACCAGCAGATTCCGACAACCGGAAAACTTTTCCGTCTAAAAATATTTTTATTTCACCAAACGATAGATCGAGCCGTCCCGACTTCAGCCGTACCATTCACTCGTTACCACCACCCTTGAATCGCTGCCACGCGCCACCACTCTCCACCGCCGCCACCACCGAAGATCTGATACCCCATCCAACGATTCCATAAATACCTAAAGTGAGGATGGTTGTTCGATTCGGCCTGATTTGGCTTGTGACCGAAACTTATGTTTTAGCCAAACATGTTCTTAGGATTCTTTTTCCTTAATCATCACTTGTTACTTTGTTAGACAAAAAGGTTTACTTTTAATTAGGGATCGGATCAAATTTGTAATTAACTCTAGCTTGTTTGATCATGTCTTCAGTGATGCAAAAGATTAAGATTATGTGCTTGTGATATCTGATAGTCGAGGTTGACTCATGGCTCGGCAGTTTTGATATCCCACGTTTACTAATCATTTTCTATTTGATAAGATGTTGAACTTTAAAGCAAATTAGTATGTAGGAAACAATGCGATTATGAAAAAGTAAATTAGTATTTATTGGGGTTGCCCTTAAACTAAAACAGAAACAAAGTTAAGACTTGTGATGGGGTCAAACATTTGGTCAACGCAAGACTAAAGAGGCCAAAAAGGGCTCAAGGGAAATCCAATATCAGGCCCAAAAAAAAGAATTTTTTAATGTGCCTCAACACAATTAGTATATATAGAGAATTCCTCATTTCCTTGTATCACATGTGTGTTTATCAGTTAAGTTATCAGGTTATTCGGTTTGATTAGCTTGGTTAAATAAATTTCTAGGTAAAACCGAAACCAAACCGAACTAAACCGGATTCAAATTGAATTAAATTTGATTTTATTTTTTTTGGTTCTATTACAAATTCGATTTGATTTTATTCTGTTCAGTTCTATTTTGGTTTTTCAGTTCGTGCGATTATTAATAATGGGCCACCATGTAATTATAAAAGCCCATATTGATTTGAAGCCCAGTCTTGTTTCAGTTCCATCTTTTTAATATGTTGATGAATTCTATTTTAGAGAGGTAAGATTTGGGCTTTACAACTTACAAGTCTTATCACTCGTAGTCCCCAGGTGATTAGAATTTTTTTGGAACAAATATACATTTAAATATGACTGTAAGATATCGGTTATAATGTGGTTTCTACGTTTATAAACAAAAACTATAAGGTTAAGAAAGATTTCAAAGCACTCTGAATTGCTGAAATGATTGGATTAGTGTTTTGTCCTTTTTGGATACTCATATAGCCTTCTCAAGCGTAAAAAGCACACATAATCACACTTAATAATTCTAATAAAAGGTTTAAATCCTTGAATTAGTTATACAAAAAAACAACTCGCAAATTTTAAATGTAATGCTTGTACTGAATATAAAATGTTAAATGCTTGAAATAAGTTTCTAAAAAGAAAAATTCGATTATAACTTTCATTGTCAACGCAACGAAAGTTGATTGGGTTTGTGAGCTACAACTTCGGAAGCATATGAGGGTTTAAGAAGACTTCAAATTAGAGATAAGGTCTAGAATTTGATGTGTCGTCGACTTGTGTAGACTTTCCAAGTCGACTCATCTTATCTTCCTTTCCTTCGTCTAGTGGCCCTTCTAAGGTTTTGGGCATATACAAAATATCTTGTAACATAAACCAATGGTTCATAAACATAGATCCACAACGGATATCTCATCCTTTGATGATATGAGACACAAAACTAGAGTTCTCAAAAATAATTACTTTGTACAGAAAAATAAATGAACTTGTAGACATCAACCATGTGTATATGGCCCCCCAATAGTTGGCTAATTTATTACAATTTCTCAAACTAGTACCAGTTAAATTTTTTACACTCAGTATTTTTTTTGTATGTGCAACTAATTACTTTCCTCTAACGGAAGAAGAACACACTGGTTGGTATATAAAATAAACGACAAGTTATTATTATTAGTCATGCTTTCATTTACACACATTTATTTCTACTGCAACTTCTTGTTATGCTTGCAACTTAGAATTTATATGATTATACTCCGTATCTCTTGTTAGTTGCTACGGTATTGTTTTACCAAAAGCAAAGAGGTATTACTAACAGACAACAGTACTCATATCCCTTTGCAACCATTGGATTCATACAATAAGCTCTGTCCGAAGAAAAAGTTGCATCAACACATGATATGAAAAAGTTACTGAATTACCATTAAGGTCAACAACATTAATACACGATTGCTAAGTAACCAACGTAAATTTATTATATGATTCTGACAACACACTATCGAAATGATAAAACTCAAACATCATAATTCAGAAGCTGATGTAAATTGTAGCCCACACAATTGAAATTGTGGCAAGCCTGTTATGAAGTTATGTGAGAGCTTCAAACGATACAACTAACTGCCTCCTATCTCCCCTGCCCAATGAGTAATTTGGCCATGGATCTCGTTGCTAGAGAGATCTAACTCGCCAAGTTGTTTCATAGCTCCAACTGAATTCACAAACAAATTAAATTTAGCTTGCAAGAGGCCAATCCTAAGTAACTAAAAACATGGTTGACATAATGATTGGCATTCTTTGTTGTAACAAGAAACCGTTGTAAGAGAGATCGAGATGTTCAAGGTTTGTGAGGCTTGTAACAATGTTTGCATATCAATCTGTCCAACTAACTGATTGTTACTGAGGTATAACTGTTTTAATGATGGAAGAACAAATGACTCAAACCGTACATTTCCACTAAACATGTTATCATTTAGATAGAGATATTCTAAAGAGGGGGAAGTAAACAGCCAAGATGGCAATGTCCCATTAAGTCTGTTATGAATCAGATTGATGAAACATTTGGTCTGAGTTTCAAATCAACGTTTTTAGAGAGATCAAGAGAGACCAATTTATGAAGGAGTGTGATATCCGGTGGGACTTGGCCAATAAACGAACACAAGTACAGATTGAGATGTGTGAGACTATTAGAAAACCTTCCAATTTTACTTGGAATTTGGGAACCATGAAAAGTATTGTAAGCAAGGTTGAGTTTTTTGAGATGCGAAAGGTTAAAGAGATAGCTGTTAGGATGAATTGTACCTTGTAGCTTTCCGCAACTAACGTCGATACTGATAACGTCACCGGTTGAGCGGTCACAAGTAACTCCATCCGAGTTACAACAATCTGTAATTTTGTTCATCGTTATTGGATGAATTTAGAACCAAGCAAACGATCACAGCATACAACAAAGTACTTCGTTATTGATGTAGGAAAGGTTTTGTTTAAAAATAAGCAAAGGTTCGTTCTTGGAAAACAAGAGAAAAGAGATACGTAACACCTTTGAATTACTCGGTGTGTTTGCTAGGACAAGAATACGCGTCTAGTTGCTTTCATAATAATACAATTAAAATATATGTGTGTGGTCTACAATTTTGATAGGCTGTAAACATTATTTTTCTGTGGAATTATGCAAAATTCCAACTTTCATTATATAAAAGAAAACTTTCAATGAAAATTATGTAATTCACGATAATGCTTTGACTCAATGGTGGAGTATTGATCCTGCCAATTGATTTTGCAAGATTATTTAGAGTATTGATCATATCCATCCAAAATCACCTACCGACTCCGCTGCCCTTTTATTTTATTTTTCTTCAAATGAGTAGATTGATTATTTGACTCGTTTTTTAATTTTACCATCAAACTTCAAATTGTTATAACTTTCAAATGACAAACTATAATGAAAAATTGATTTCACCATAATTCTCAAAATTTAATTCTTTTTAATTTGACATGAATTTTGATATATAAATTGAAACATTTTTTTTTTCTTTTTTTAGATTTTAATGAGTATTGATTTTCTTTAAATTTTTAACATTTTCGGCCTTAATTTTGTCTAACTTAAAGGTTGAACTACGCAGTGAAAAATCTTTTTTGTGTAAAAGGTTACCCTGGTGAAAATAAAAATAAAAAAAGAAAAAGAAACCAATACAATGAGCATTCAAAACCATTAGCCTATCTAATGGCCTCCTTTGATGAACATCATCAGAACATCCAAATTACAAAAACCACTAACCAGCTAGTTACTACTTTCAAAGTTCCACTCAATCTTCATTCGATCCACATATGAGGAGTCTTTAAACTTGATCGTCATTAGTTTCAAATGCATATTTGAGAAGATTATGTCAAAATTTTGATCCACATGTCTCGACTTCTTCTTGAATAGCCTATTATTTCTTTCGTGCCATATATAATACACAATAGCACCAAATAAGAGCTTTTCCATGACCACCCTCACCAAACGCTTATGAGCTATAGGCTTTATGGCCATAATGAAGCTCATCCAAGAATTACACACTTAGGGATTATAATAAACACTTTAACCTTAGAACAAACCTGCAATGAAAACTAACATTAGAAAAAGAGATGAGAGTGAGTGTCCTAAACAAGCTTACAAACAGGGCAACACATAGCCTCTATATTCACCATTGGCGCGACTTTCCATGATTTCAATTTGTCTTGAATCTTCAAACGTTCACCAATGAGGAGCCACACATCGCAAGCGTGTCGGGGACGCTTTGAGAAAACCACACAACATTAAATCACTCTACAGTTGTACTACAAGGACGAATAGATTTGCAAACGTTACTAACCGAAAAATTTTGCACACTACCATCCAAGTGCTACCAACATAATCTATCATCCATGTCAATGAGGTGAATAGGATTAATAGTTTGTAAAACCACATATTTCTGTAGCCATTTGTTGGGCCAAATCCGCTGGATGTCTTGAATTAAATCTTTGACAACACTATTTTCATTAAAAACCACCACGATATATTCCCCTACAAGATATAATGATGTCTAGGGGTCCTTCCTCCTGCCATTTATCAAACCATGCAAACGTTTGATCACATTTCCCAACAATATGGAAGAAAACCTCACACCTCATTTGTAAGATTTTTCGTCATCCATAACTCGCATCCGGCTTAATCAGGATATCCCAAAAGTTCCTATTTTGTAACCGATAGGAGTGAATCCATTTTACACATAGAGACATTCGTTTTGATAAAATCCCCCAAACGTGAGTAGTCATAAGATCAATATTCAGTAATTTCGATCGTCCAATATCATGGCCACCCTCACACTTTGGTAGACAAACCGCGTCCCATTTCACTTTTGCTTTTCCCCGTTTCATCTCGCCTTAAAGCCACAATTTCTTTTATAATTGGCTTGGGAAGAATAAATATAGATGACCAATAAACTTGCATTGATGATAGGACCGAAGCAATAATTTGAACCTATACCCATAAATGATAAGGGCTTATTCTTCCAATCTTCAATCTTGTTCTTGACCCTTTTCACTAAGATTTTACAATCCGTTTAAAAAGAACCAATGAGTTCAAAGGAACACCTAAATATATCACTGGCAAGTCTCCATCTTCGAATAACATAATGTCTAAAATCTAGTTTCTTGTACTTTGATTAACATTAGCAAAGAACACAATACTTTTTGGGAGACTAGGAACTAAACCAGAAAAACTTTTGAACTCGTCTAATGAACCCTTAATAACTCCAACCAAATCCGCATTAGCATAAGCAAAAATGAACAAATTGTTAGTGAGTAGTATTTGTATTGGGCTAAGCCCGTTTGATTATTGACCACTATTTGTATTGTAGTCATATTGATCATTCAATAATGAGAATAACCCCTTCTACATGGTATCAGAGAATACCTAAAACCTAAATTCCACTACTAATCTCTCATCAATAACCACACGTCAAAAACCAACTCTTTAAATCCTTAGCATTGTTTGCATTCGCTTGCATCAAAAATCACTCCCTTAATGTCAAAATCCATATTATAATACAACTTCAGTATAGGTTTTGTTGTAAGATTCGGGATCCAGTAAGAAGTAAATTAAAATAAGAAGTGGTGAGAAGTGACCAAAACCACGCATTTGAGATGCAAAGACTTGCAATAGATGCATTTCTATTCATATAGATGCAACATTTTGAGTTTCGAAAGTTAATTTGATGTATAGATGGTCCAAATTGATTTTCATGATTTTGGCACGTGCAGAGGAACAAAAAACAAGAGAAATCATGAAATGCATCTAATATACGTATATGCATCTGATTAAAAGCTAGAAAACACACTATGGTGCGTTATAATGCATGTAAGATTATAAGGATGCATCTAATTTAGGTCGGTGCATCTCGGATTTGTGGTTATAGTTCTTTTTATTCCTTCTTATTTTAAGTAATCTTGTTATTTGATCCTAACTCTTTGTTGTTATATTTAATTGTGAGAGATTTATTTGTTTGAGATTCGGTATATTTTAATTGGTTGATTGATAGTCTTCGCTTTCGCCATCACTGAATACAACTTTTTGGCTTGAGTTTATTGATTATTATAATCAAACTAAGGCTTGCATAACCTATGTAGCACCGAAACGGAAACGACAAAGGGATACTGGGACGATACGGGAACGGGAAACGGCAAAAATAAAAAATTCAATATACGGGAATGGCATAGATACGACAAAAAAAATATAAAATATTAAACATATATTTAAAAAAATCCAAAATAGATATATGTTGATGTAAATTGTACTCCATCAGTAATCGAAATAAGTGAATAGTACTCCGTATAAGTTACTAATAAAGAAATAGTGTGAAGTTAATTGTTTTTTGATAATACTATATAGTAAATTCATTATGTTTGTTACGTAAGTGTCTTAGTTAAAAGTCATTAAACAAATCCAAGACCCCAAACTACCCCTATGGCTATCTGCAGTCAAATTTGTTGAAAATAAAATACACAAACCAAAGCAACAAAAAGACAAAATACTCAAAAGGTGAAAATAACTATTTATCATCTTCTTCCTAATTTTTTTCTGTATTCTTCCTCAAAACTCAACCATGTATTTCCTCATGATTTTTTTGCTTATTCCGTGCATCTTTATCTCGAAAATACATACAGCACTTTCAGAAACTTCTTAAATATCAAGAAACGGCTAGGGATACGGCGTGGAAATCCATAAACGGCTAGGGATATGGCGTGGAAACATTTCGGGGGCGTTTTCGTTCCCACCCCATTCCCAAACGGGCAAGCGGGCCTAATAGGTGTTTCGGTGCATTAGAGTAAATAACACATGTAGAATTACAGGAATTGATAGGACATCATGACTCGTACACAGTTCACGGTATTCCAACAAAAAGCACAACTTCTTCAACTTACTCAAGCACAACAGGTACTAGCACATTATGAGTTTTAGCAAAAATTGTACCAGTAGTCCAGGCCCAGTTTTCAGCTTGCCAGTCCATTTGGCTTCAACCCACAACTACTTCAGCATACCCACATTGTTAGTCCAACCCAATCGAGTAATCCACAAGTTTTTAACGTGGTGACTCCTCAAGCTTTTGATGACGCAGGTTGGAATATGGACACATGTGCGTCCTCCCATTTAAATTCAGATACAAATAATCTTAGTACTATTTATAACAAAAGTATTTATCTATCTGTCTTTGTTGGTAATAGTAAATCCATACCTATCACTAACACGGGCCATAGCTTGTTGCCTAACCCTCAACGTCCACTTCATCTTCACAATGTTTTAATTACTCTACATATTCTGAAAAATTTAACTTCTATACGCTAGTTTACTCATGACAACAAAGTTTCTATTGAATTTGACGAGTTTGGTTTTTCTATGAAAGACTATTTGACTCGGCAATTCTCCTCTGAAGTGATAGCACCAGGGACATGTATCTTGTCACCTCGCCTACATCTTACCCATAAGCTTTTCTTGCTTGTCATCACACGTAGCACCAATGAGTTGGACATCCGGGAAATGAAGTGCTATGTTCTTTACTTTCTAATATTTCAATTTTCTGAAATAAAGTGAAGTCTCCTCACCTTTGCCATGATTGTCAACTTGGCAAACATGTGAGACTTCCATTTTTTATATTTGATACTATAGTTAATTTTGCTTTTGATATTGTGCATTCGGATGTGTGGACTTCCCCACTTCCGAGTCAAAGTGCTATTAAATACTAATATGTTATTTCTTTGGACCATTATTCTCATTACTTATGGGTATATCCTTTGCATAACAAATTTGACACTTTTGCTAAGTTTGTTGAATTTAGTTCTTTTATAAAAACTCAATTTAATAAGGAAATTAAAGCTATTCAATGTGACTATGGTGGTGAGTTTGATAACACCATATTTCACCGATTATTTACAAAACACGGCATCCATACACGTTTCTCATGCCCCCGTACCTCTCAACAAACGTAAAATCCAAAAGTATGATTCAGACAATAAACAACTTTATCCGTATGTTACTTTTCCAGCCCATCTTTCACCCAATTTTTGGGTCGAAGCCCTTCACATGGCCACCTACCTTTTAAATATTTTACCATCAACCACCATAAATAACGACACACCTTACTTTCACCTATATAACACAAAACCCAACTATACATCTTTGGGTGTCTTTGGTTGTTTGTGTATACCCATATTGACAACAATCATAAACTTGGCCCATGCTCCACTCCATGGGATTTTTCTTGGCTACCCATCAAACCACCGCGTTTTCATTGCCTAAACCTTTCTACAACAAAATCATCGTCTCCTGTAATGTCACCTTTGATGAGACCATTTATCCATGCGTCTCCATGACACCAAATGATGCTCCTTCCTACACCTTTCTCGACACCACTCCAAACATAATAGCTCGACATATTCTCTAACAATCGGCTCCTACCAGCGGTACGCCTACTCCACAACCCACATCTCCTAACCCATCAACACCCTCTTATGTTACAACTACTCAAAGCACGCAACCCCATCTCCCACATCTGTACAACTGGCCCAACACCTACACAACCTCCTCTTACCTCCAGCCCAACTCCCGCACCAATTACCACCAACCCAACTCCTTCTTTCCAGCCTAACCAACCCATCCAACCCACCCCTCCATGGACAAACTCACCCATACCTAATACTCGCCCAAACCCAACATCAACTCACCCTATGGTCACTCGTTTTCAAGTTGTTACTAATAAAAAGAACCCGCGTTACAATTGTCATGTGTCTACCATTTCCCCCTTCCCAAATCCTACGCCGTAGCCATCGAAGATCCTAACTGGTAATGAGCTATGCTTGACGAATATAATACTTTAATTAAAAATAATACTTGGGTTTTTGTGCCACGACCATCTGACGCAAACGTAGTTCATTCCATGTGGTTGTTTAAGCAAAAGCATTTTGTAGATGGATCTTTAAGCAGGTACAAAGCACATCTTGTTGCTAAGGGGAACAGTCAACAACTTGGTGGTGACTATGATGAGACATTTAGTACGATTGTTAAACCAACCATCATTGCACAGTTCTCAGTCTTGCTGCTTCTCGGCGTTTGCCTGTACATCAGCTCGACGTCAAGAATGCATTTTTACATGGTACATTATCTAAGACAGTCTATATGCATCAGCCTCCTGTTTTTCAGGATCCTCACCATCCCGATCACGTTTATTTGTTTATCTTTAATGTTTCGAATAATTTGTGAAAATGCTTCATTTTGTTTTTAACTTCGTTTTAATCACATATAAAGGTATTTTACAAAAAAGATAAGTGTAAGGAAGATCACATTTGTTTATAAGAACGAATTCGAACATGAAGGATAACAATTAATGATTAACATATATATATATATATATATATATATATATATATATATATATATATATGTGTGTATACATATATACATATATATGTATATACATATATATATATATATATATATATATATATATATATATATATATATATATATATATATATATATATATATATATATATATATATATATATATATATATATACAGAGAGAGAGAGAGAGAGAGAGAGAGTCAAATGCTTGTATCGAGTCAAAATGAGTGTTTTACAGAATTTCCAGTTCTTAATAATCAGATTTTTTTCAGAAATTCTCCAGAAACAAAACGTAGACATACTGTCAGGTCATACCTGACACCTAACGGCATCAGGCACTTTAACTGCACAGTTTTCTAGGATTTTGTTGTTCTGCTGGAATTTAATTTTTGAAAAATTTTAGAACTTTAAAATTTCCAAAAATATGTAAAATATTAATTTTGCAAGCATTATATCTTACCTTTCTTTCTAGGATTAGCTTTTATATATATAGTATTTACCGCCGATTTTATGAGAGGTTTTGTGTTTCGTTTTCTCAGTGAATTACAGACTATATTGGACAAGAAGATAAAAGATGAAGTTTGATGAGCATTTAGTGCATTTATTTTCTTGGATAAGGATCTAACCATGTTTTCACATCGTTCGTACCGAGCAAATCAGTGGAGTATTTATGAGTCAAATATATGCTAGTGTTTAGTGGTTTTTTCTTTTGATAGGAGTAGTTATACCTTGTCATGTATGCTTTGTCGCTTATGTAACGGGCTGAGATGTGAGATTCACTCACATTTGATGTATTAATTGATTTGTGGAGTAATATATTTACCGGGTTAAAACACTTTACCAAAAAAATATATAATCCGTGATAATTATTCGAGATACAAATCACAAAATGGGCTAGGCCTATCAACTAATAATAAACCCCAATATCTTGTATAATTAATAAACGTCTAATAAAAACTTCTTTGTGTTGTAATTATAATTCTTCCACTAAACAATTTGTCACAATAGATAGCATAC
The DNA here is from genome assembly GCA_030686995.1 of Artemisia argyi. Classification (NCBI taxonomy): domain Eukaryota; kingdom Viridiplantae; phylum Streptophyta; class Magnoliopsida; order Asterales; family Asteraceae; genus Artemisia; species Artemisia argyi. The sequence continues at coordinate 4,650 of JARVZY010011670.1, read as the reverse complement.
ACAGCATCGTATACAATTGTCCCAATGACTCTTTCATTATGTTCACTTATATTAATTCTGAACACCTTGGCTTGCAGTATTTTTTTGATGAATGCAAACAATATTGTATGAAAGAGAATGTTTCGATCAATAGACTTGAGGACATCCATCAACCTTAATTCCAGGAGCAGTCGGGCAGCCCGCTAGGGGACAGTGATCATCTATCTCCATACCCCACCATTTTGGTCCATTGATATCCCTAATCTGTAGCGCGAAGTAGCAAAGGATAGCCATGAATGCAACCCCTGCATCTAGTCCAGCTGATAGAATATAGTTGTGCCTTGCCCACCAACCCTTGAACTTCTTATACACCACAAAGTTGAAGAAAATTCCGACAGCAAACCACATATTGTAGTTAACGGCTCGAGCTGGTGGCATCCCCCCTGGACCAGATATTAAAATAGGCATGTTTATGAGCCTAATCCATTTCATATTGGCAAACTTGCGAGAAAAAAACCAAACTGGCACTGGTGCAAGAATTCCCAATAGAAAGAAGTAGTTCATCTTGGAGTATAGCCCCAGATTTCCAAACATTCGTTGAGGTCCCACCACTCCCCATATGATCGAGGCATTGTAGAAAACATCGTCTCCAGGGCAAGTCCATGGACTTCCTTCAGGCAAGTCAATCGGGTCACATATGTACTCCACTGTTGTGAGGAGCCACCAGGATGTTGCAAAGTAGATGGAGGAAGCAACTATCGTCCCTACTAACTTTATCATGCACCAAAGTCAAGTATTAGTCATTTTATAGTCAAGACTAGTTATCCAATAAGATAATACTACGTAATGATTTACCTGCACAACAAACATGGACTTTGGTGGGATTTTCATATAATGGCCTAGCTTAAAATCTTGGAGGAACATTATGGCTTGTGACATACTTATGTAGCCATACGTTTTAAAGGCTACATTTGCAAGTGGCTTCCCCGGGTACATATAACCAATAATCAGCTCCGTAATAACATTTAGTCCTGGTTGCTGTAAGAAAATTCACTTTTAGGATACAACGTACAGAAGCATTAGGATATTCGTGGAATGACTAATTAAGACATTACCTGGTTTGTAGTAGCGGTGATAACACCTATAGGCAGTGTGAAGACCAAAGCCAACCCGATTCCCAAAAGGACACCCCAGTAAGGAAGCTGTAATTGTCCTCCAAATCCCTCACAAGTTAGTAAAGCAAGTCCGACAACCAATATTAGTATAGAATAGAACCACCACTGTGGGACCGGGTCGTAATTTTTCTTCATTATCCTAGTATGGACATCCCCAAACTTGTCCTTAAATGATGCTGTTGTCTGCTCCCAAATCGTTCTAAAGATGGAAAAATTATATACATACAGTTTAACTAATAGAAACACATGTTATTTTTTTTAGAAACAATACCTTTAAAAAGCATCATACTTGTCCAAAAATACTCTTCTGGCTATCAAACAAATTTTTTTGCTTATTTAGGTACTGAACTTTCAATTTTGGACTTTTTGAGGTACTTTGTGACGTTTTTGCCCTTCAAATTATGAAAAATCCATGGTCAAAAATGTCACAAAAGTACCTCAAAAAGTCCGAAATTGAAAGTTCAGTACTCGTATAAGCAAAAAAATTTCATACCCAGAAGAGTATTTTGGACAAGCATGATGATTTAAAAAGTTATTATCCCTTGTTTTTAATGTCTCAAGCCTACGTACCTTCCATGAAAGAGTGCAACGTGAGAGAGTGTTGCAGCCAATGTGGCAAAACTTAGACCGTAGGCAAATGTAAAGAAGATGCTAAGGTTTATTTTGCTGTAATCATTATAGCCCTGTTGGTCAAATGAAAAGGTCGCAGAGTCTAAGACTCTTGAAACGTTGTACCGCCCTCCATATGCATCAAACACTTTAGAAGAGTAAATTGGGAAACGCTTGGCTTCATACCAGTTATTCCAGTACGCAATAGGAATCACTATGTAGACGACTATTATATAACCAGCCAAAATGTTCATGATGGCAAATCCCGGGGTGGCTAACGGACTTCCAAGAAAAGCAGATACGGTCGCCCAATCAAGCCCAATTGCTCCAACTCCAAGTCCACGCAGACCAGAACCAATTTGTTGAGCAGTCACCGAGTCCTTCCATATCCAGCAAACAAAGGAGATTGCTGTTATGGATTGAAACAGATAATTGGGAACGATGTAGTACGCGAAGCTTGACATGAGGACTATGAGGAAGAACTGCAGCCTTGAGAGCCCTCTTTTAGGTCTCTTCTCTTCATCATGCAATGCCCTGAAGAGTGAGACTTGAACAAGATTGGCAGGCCACCACATATAAGGCGAATCAACCAAAAACTTTCGAAACAGACCAGCCCATCCATATCCAAGCATCTACACATTAACATCAGTTTAAGATATAAATAATTTTGACAATCTTGTTATATAAGAAGTCCAATGGATGGAAAATGGAGAATAACCTGAGTTGTTTGTGTGAGCAACATAGCTGCAACGGGATTGAGCTTACGGTGATAGAAAGCCTTCACTATGGTAATGATTGAGACTGCATAAACAGAATTAGAACCTGAATTTGCAAATATGGTGATGAGAACATGCTCCTTTAAGTTAAAGGGTCCAGGGTTGAGTGAAAAGGACCATCTTGTTTTTAGAACACGGATTGGTTTCGTGGGTAGAGTTGCTGCCATTAGCTTCCCGAGTGGAAGTACAACGATTTGAGCAGAAACTGATGATATGTATAGTGGATTCTGGCGATAACCAAAAAATTGGTTCAAGAAAGCTAGAACTCCACATGAAATTATCCCTAGAAACCATGTCCTGAATGTCAAGCAAGGCAGTGTTGGATCATCTGTGATAGGGACGGTGAGTCTCACTTGCTCGATCGGAGAATCATTAACCTCTTTTGCTAAGTTTTCATCAAAAATACAAAATTAGAGTCATGCTCAAAGGAGTGTGTCATGTCATGGTAATAATATCTAATATAGTAGTACCTATATGCACCCTTAACAACTTGTAACGAATTTAAGAAAACTGGTAAAGTGGGATGTTTTTTTATAATTTTGCAAAGATAAGAAACATTACTAACAACATAGGATAATATATCTAACCAAATCATATTACTCCAAAATCTTAAGCAAAAACCACATAAACACATACAAGACATTACTTGAATTAAACCAGTATATATCTTACCAATTGTTGGATGCTCATCAGGTGCTGGTTTGTCATGAATCTCAGTCGACATTGCAGGATCAGAATTGTTGTCGGAATTCAGACCAAGCACGAAGCAACAAGATCAACTGACGTAAATAAGGTAAGTTCTCTTCTTGTGCTTGGAGACTTAGCTAATGAAAGAAGAACAAGAAAGTCCCAAAATGTACCCTTGCTTTACCTACCATATATTATAGTTTTAGCTTATTATGTTTGTTTTTCATTTCTGGTAAGAATTGAAAAATGATACTATTTTGAAATTATATCATGAATTCAGTAAGGTGATTAATAAAGAAAGTTAGGAATCTATAGGTAAGACCGGTTTGATATAATGCTCATGTATATTGCAACGCACCCTTGTTATATATAGTATTATATAATGTTAATGAAATCTAAAGGCATCCAGATCAGGTATTCCCGCCAATCTACACCTGCCAATCTACATCTGTGGAATATAATGTTGATCCTGATGAAAATGAGTGCATGTGGATGTACACCCGGCCATATGTCATTTGTTTTGTAGTCTAAACAGATAGTGACATGTTACTAACATCAATTTATTTGCAATTATGTAAACAGAATAAGTCTTTTAATGTGAAAATTAAGCATAACCAAATATAATTCAAACTAAACCTGCAACTACTATGTGAGTTTCCGCAGACCTACATGGTACTAGCATAAGCGTGAGCATATACCGGAAGATAAAAGTAAGTAGTGTAAAACTAATGTAAATTATGCATATTCATTATTCAAATCATATTTGTCATAGAAAAGTAATGCCACGTTAAATTCTTGGATCTGTCATTATCTTTCTGCTTGGCCATACGCTTCGAACTTGACGTGAAACTTGTACTCGCTAGCTGTAGCATCACTTGAGAGTGTAGAGCGATGTTGTCTGGTTAATAACAAACCAAACACATCACCTCAATTCCAAACATTAATTAGGGTTTGACTGATTAATAACAAACAAAACACATCACTTCCAAACATTAATTATTGATCTCGTCGCATAGTATCAAAAATTATTTAGAAGATAAAAGACAAATAGGTTAAAAGGTGTCCAATTAAAGTAAGCTAGCTGTTTATCAGCCTATAATGAACTTGATCAATAAATTTATATCATGTAGCAAATCCAAATTAAAATAACCTTTTGGAACTTAGATTATCTATATGTCTGCAAATGCATGTCTTATGTTAATCGTCATTTAAAATATATTTGTAGTCTCTCTTGGTTCAATAATTAGAAGCCCGTCAGGAACCCGTAAATATGACATCATATGTACGCACAATAAATTATTGTATATTGTTTTAATTTGAAAAAGGCGACTTTTATCATCATAAGTCTCCCTAGAGTTGAACCCATTATTTGTGGGATTCAGCAATATTAAATAGCCAATAACCTAATATGGGAGTGGCTATCA
>JARVZY010011669.1:0-18469 GCA_030686995.1 Artemisia argyi | reverse complement strand
ATGGTGTTATAAGGTGACTAAGGTTAGGAAAAACCGTCCTATGATCTGCCAGAGCCGGAGGGATCTACCCAAGGACAATTCCATTAGATTAGAATTAGAAGTCCTTAGGTATGATTGAAAAAAGAAGAAAATAAGAAAGGAGAAAGAAGGGGTTGAAGAATTAAAAAAAAAAAGTTATGAAAAAGGGTGAAAAGAAATAGCCCTCCATATGTTCAACCTTAGGGCAGACACCGGGTTCAATTCATATGCTACTAGTTGTTATTAAGGTGACACCAGTATTGAAGATAAAGACGTCATGGACCCAGTGACGCACTGTACTAAACCTTCTTAACCTCTCAAGTTCTCTTAAAAGAGCTTGTTTCATTCTCATGGTGAACCGGTGTAAACTATCGACTTTTCTCTTAGAGATGGTTGATATTGAAACAGGAGACCTCTCCCTAATCTCCACATAGGAAACCAAATGTGCACATATCGAGTCTAGAGCCCCGAGATTCATCATAAGATCTCATAGGAACACATGATATTTCTACACTGGTTGTTCATCATTAAAGACGCCAGATGTAAACTTAAGTGTCCTACGCAGATCTTAGCAATCTGCCAGAACATTTATGAGAGAATTCACACAAGTGATTCTCAATGATTGAATGGAAACTCCTGCAAGGGTCAACATCAAACAGCCCTGACAGCAGGTCACTTCGGTAATCTCTTGTGGGTTACGCTTGGTGTTCGCGGTGGTTTCAAACGGTCTACAGTCTTGGAGTGATCCCCAGCGACTCACCCATTCATTGAGCTACTTAGTAGGTCTCGTAAGCTCCCTCGGAAGTATCCAAAATGGGAACGGCCTTGGTAGGGGTTAGAAGGAGACTTCACACTATGATGTTGACGATCTCTAAATTCGAACCTGTAAGTACCGGTTGATTTATTGTTAACTGTTTACCTGCAGCTACACATCACCTCCATGGCAACAGATTCCACATGCTCATACTTACGTCAAAAAGTCAAAGAGAGCTCCCTAAAAGATTTAAGCAACACAAAGTTCAAAGAAAGATTCTACGCCAAAAAGAAGAATCTACAAAGTAAAGAGACATAGATCAAAGTGAAAGAAAGGGAACTGCTAACGTGTGAATCTCAATGTTTAAAGACGTATGAGCATGTTGGAAAGACAAACAACCACCAAAGACAAAGAAATGACGAAAGGCAGATGACACTACATCACAATCTATAACAAAAGAACAAAGAATGATGAAAAGTCAGTTATCAAAGATCACAAAGCATGAAGAAACAAAGACTAAAAACTATTCTACAAATACTCAAAGTTCAAGACAACAAGCTTCAATGTTCAAAGATCAAGATCACAAAGAGAGATCTCAATGATCACCCCTTAGGGGGATATTGTTAGCAATATAAGTGTTGATCATCAATGGAATCAAAGAGAGATCTCAATGATTGCCCCTTAGGGTGAGATTGTTATAAATAGAAGTTTCGATCATTACTGTGTCATTGAGTCTTGTAATAATGTTGTAATAGTCAAGTATTCTTGTTAAGGGTAAACGGGCTTGGTTTAATCTAATATTATATTAGTTTAGGTCTAGCTCATTACAAAATCCCAAGCCCGGCCCATCTCTCTATCTTAACTATATAAACCTCCAAATGCTACCATTTGGAGGTGGTGCTTCTATGTGTTTTCTAGGTGTATTCTTCTCTCTTAATATAATACATCTTTCTTTCTCTCTCTAGAAGTTACCATCTCTTTTCTCTATCTCTTCATCTCTCTATTAATCTTCTATAATCTATATATAAACTTGTGTAAGATAGAGTATCAAGGGTCATTACAAGACTCAATGACACAGTAATGATCGACACTTCTATTTCTAGGTGTATTCTTCTCTCTTAATATAATACATCTTTCTTTCTCTCTCTAGAAGTTACCATCTCTTTTCTCTATCTCTTCATCTCTCTATTAATCTTCTATAATCTATATATAAACTTGTGTAAGATAGAGTATCAAGGGTCATTACAAGACTCAATGACACAGTAATGATCGACACTTCTATTTCTAACAGTTTCAAACATGACTCTTTTAGGGGGAGTCAGGATCGGGACAACTGGAGGAAGGATGTCATTGGTACCTCCGTTATTAGTAGGAAGTACCGTGTTTGTAGTATCCTCAGTTTCACATTCATCTACCTGGACAAGAGAAGAGGTAGACGGAGCTGTGGGTCCTTTATAAGAAACTCCACTTCTTGTGGTAATCGCCTTTACATCGCCCCTCGGATTAGCGATCGTGTTGCTAGGTAAAGTACCTGAGCCCGAGGGTCGATCATTTAAAGACTTCTTCAATTCAGAGATCTGACTGACCACCAATTTGTTCATTTCATCTTCGGATTTCATAAACTGTTTTAATAACTCATCAGATGATGATACAGTTGGAACAATGGCTTGATTTTGTTTAGGAAAATTTTGAGCCCGATTGTTCTGGAAATTCCCATGTTGCTGGTTGTTATTACCCTGGAAGTGATTTTGTTGTTGAAAATTACCCTGATGGTAATTGTTCTGACCCTGATTACCGTTATAATTCCTTTGGTTTTGATTTTGTTGAACCTTGTGTTGACCAGAGTTGAAATTCCCTTGGTTGTTAAAACCTTGGTTCATTCGGTTCTGATTCTGATTCTGGCTAAAGTTCTGGTTTCTGTTTTGACCATTTTGGTTTTGGGACTGATTAAATTCCGGTGGTCCAATGTAGTTATTGGAACGATAACTCAACAGATTTCGGTCCCCTTGTGGTTGGTAAGAATTACCTCCCGCATTGTAGGAACCTTGAGCTGCGAATACGTTCTCATGAGCGAAGCCACCGGAAGCTGAGCATTCATGGTATGGGTGTGGACCACCACAGGTTTCACAACTTACAGTTTTAATCTGCTGATTGTGATTTGTCTGGTGAATTCGGAGAACTGCAGCAGACAAATCATCAAACTTTCTGGTAACGACAGCTATTTCATTATTTGCCGGAGAGACTGATTTACATGAGTCATTCTTCTCTGCAGAGGAGTCCCAAAAATTGTGATGGGCTATCATGTTTTCGATTAAGTCATAACACTCTTCAGAGTTCCTTTTCATAAAGGTGCCCCTAGCAGCAGCATTGATGGTGTCACGATGACGAAGTGTCAAACCATTATAAAAGGTATCAATAATGGTGACAAGAAGCATGTTATGATTGGGACACCGATCAATAGCAAGTTTGTAGCATTCCCATGCCTCAAATAAGGACTCGTCGGGAAGCTGTCTGAAGTTACTAATATCGTTTCTCAGCTTTGTAACCATGGATGGTGGAAAGTATTTAGCCAAGAACTTAGTAACCATCTCATCAAATGTATGGATCGAATTCTTAGGAAGTCGATCGAACCAAGCAGTTGCATGATGAGTGAGAGAATATGGGAATAGGTATAAACGTAGGCCATCTTCGGTGACGCCATTTTGTTTCATGCTCTGGGTGACGGTTAAAAATTTATCGAGATGCTTGTTAGCATCTTCACCTGGAAAACCGTGGAACTGACACGAATTTTGGACCTGCTGTATCATGTTGTGTTTTAGCCCAAAATCTGAGGCTCCAATTGTAAGTGGTGCAATTGGTCCACCTCTCCCGTGCATGGTAGGTTGACATATTTCCTCCATTGTTCGGGTGTCAGGAACTATCTCATCCTTGGGAGGATGTGGGGTTTCGTCGTCCATTTTCAATGTGTGTTCTTCTTCAACAGTACGTAACTCAGTTACGTTTCTATAACGATTACGTCGTGATTGTGAACGAGTGCGCATGCACTAAAAACATTTTTTTTCAAAACAAGATCGAGGCAAAACCACAGTGAACTTAAACCAATAATCTCTGGTGAATGGTTTCTTTAGAAAAGGTACACCACTCACAGGGATACAATGGCAAGTTTTTATCTTATGTTTGGGAACTTATTATGTTAACACCCCAGTTGGTAGGTGTTCTGCCTTGGTTTGCGGTGGTAATCTTTTATGTAATTATTCACAGTAAAATGTTTTCGGCTTTTCGTGTATGGGTGAAAAACTTTGGACAATATTTTTGGAACTGATTCGTTAACCGAAATCGTTCCTTTAAGATTACTCGCAGGGTGGCGGAAGAGAATGAATGGATCTCTTTTCAGTTCGTAATTTAATGTCAGAACTTCCGTATTCCACCTGTGTAGGTTGTAATCTTAAAGATAACGAAGTAATTTAACTTCACCGTTTGTTTTGTTATTTATGATTTTTTTTATGTGTTTTTAACACTTCAGGAAAAGTGTTAATGAACTTTTTTTCAGTTATGATTTTGATTTTCACAAAAATTTACAAAGTGATGGTATTTGTACAGGAGGGTTTTGAAAACCACTAAACCTAAAAATGTTTTGAAACACGCAACAACCTCCCCCGCAGCGGCGCCAAATTTGGACTCCTCCCAAACCAACCAGTCAACCGGGTGCAGTTGATAGGCCCACCTGGGAGGGAAAGTCAAGTATTAAAATTCATGGAAGTACAGGGAAATCCCCGGGTCGTTAAGTCCCAACGAGATTGAAATTGTATTTTAAACGTTTTCGAGAATGAATGGTACTGAGGCCAGTAACCAATAAAGATTTGGAATTGATTATTCTACTGATTACTTGGTATTTGAACAACTAAAACAGTATTAACAATTACAAAAACACATATATGATTAAACGTACACAAATTAGAAATCAGAAATGATTACAGACAGAAGAAAAGGTGAGTTTTAAACAATTTACAACTACGGGGGTGCAAATGAAAATTTTTCAAACTTAATTATAAAAGAAAATTTAATTAAAAAGAAAATTATTTTTTTGATTATCTTATTATTTAATATTAATTATTTAAATAAAAGCTATTTAATTATTTAATTTAAACTACCTAACTAAAATGCTTTATACTATAAATTTTAACTAGAAAATTGCAAAATTAATTTCTAAAATTATAAAATGACTTAAAATAAATTTAGAAACTAAAAATACCTATTTTTGTCTTTTTGTGGATTTTATATTAACTAAATACTAATTATATTAAATAAACTAATTAAATTAATTTAAATTACTAATAATACTACAAATGACTTAGAAAATTATAGAAAAATTTATAAATCTAATTAACCATCACAGGAATCCTAGAAAATTATAAAAAGTTTATAAAAATTATTTTTTGATTATTTTACTAATTATTTACTTATTTGTTAATTATAATCTAGTTAACTAAATTAATTAAGAAAAATAGAAACTGAACTGTAGTAATTAAGAAACTATTTTCAAAAAATACTTAATGATTTATAAAACCTAGGAAAAATATAAAAAGGTACTGTGATTAAATAAAAACTAATAAAACTATTTAATTAACTAATATTACTTAATTATTAATTAAACTAATATTAATTATAATAAATACTAAATTAAAAGAGAAAAATCTACGAAAATTACTGAAAGTACTTTAATATAAAAAAAATTATGAAAATATAAAAATGATGAAGTGCTTTATAATAAGCTGAAAAGAAAAATTAGATAGAAAAATTCTATTAAATAGAAGCTATCACTAATTTTAAAGTTGGTTTTTCTTGATTTTTCTTTTAGACAACTGATTATTATCTAAAAAGAAACAACTTTTATGAAGGACTTTGTGTTGTAGCTTATTAATAAGCTGTGTGCACCCCCAAGTGCTTAACAGTGAGTTTTTAGCTTATTAGGACTTGTGGTTGTATGAAAAAGCTGAGTTTAAGCAAACAAATGAAAAGATGAGGTAAAACAAATGGAAACGATCTTGAAATAAGCCAAATGACACAGATAAGCACACTGAATAAGCTATTGGAACCAAATAAGCACTTATCAAAGCAAAAGACCAAAACAGGCCTTACACAAGGACTTTTGGACTACTGTGGGGTCCACAGAAGTAAGGGGAGGTCCAAAGTGAGACTTGACCTTCCAAGTTGACCTGGTCAACTTCAAAATAAGCCAATAAGCTGGGCTTATGGCTTCTATTGAAGTCTTGGTGAGTCTTGGTACTTGGGTCCAAACTCTGAGTGAGTCAATGTAGGTTGTGTGGTCAGGGTACAAAGGTGAGTCAAATAAGCAGTGTTCTAATAAGCTAAGGTCCAAACTAAGCCTATGTCTAAGTAGAAGGGCTAATAAGCTCTTTGAAAAGCCAAATAACCAGTAGTGGGGTCCACTGATGAGCAAAGGGGAGCCTTTGGAAAATTGGCCAATGGCCTGGTGCATAGGCCATGCACTTGCCCTGCAGTGCTAAATAAGCACTTGTATAAGCTACAATTAAAATCACAAAAATAAGCTGAACATAGATTTTGTAAGATAATCTGAGGGACTTTGATTTGTGAAAAGCTTGAAACTTGAATCCCAACACAAAAATCAAAACAAATCTTGGAAATTTTGATTTTCTACAAAAGCATACAATTTTAACTTTTTAAGAAACCTTGAAACTTTGACTTTTGTGAGATTTGATTTGATCCTAGTTACTGAAAACAATGTAATAAGCTAAAATAAGTTATCCTAAGACTACAACAACTGATTATGAACTGAAATAAGTGAGATTGAAGCCTAAAAATCTCACAGTGAAACTGTGAGGTGAATTAAAAGAGATTTTGACCTTTTTTCTTAAGAGTACTGATTTTTTATGGTTCTGATGTTCTATTTAGACTTGATGAAGCAATCACAAACCACAACCAACAACTATAACACAAGAATCAGTGGTGAAATCCACTGATCCAAACACACCTTTTTCAAACTGTTTTGGAGATTTTTAAAACAAATGACCAAGGAATGTATTGAAACTGAGTCCTAATAACTTGTGAAGGTTCAATAAGCTAAAAAAAGCACAGAATGAACAAATTTAACCACAAATACACAAGAATCTAAGATATGCTATTTAAATAGTTAAAAGTGAAAAGTAAAGCACAATGAAATATGATGAACACACAAGCAAACTTAAGTTATATTATGACTTAGTGAAGCTAAATAAGCAATAAAAACACAAGGATAAGCAGTAGAAAGCAATGCTACAGTAGAAACACAGAAATGGGATTTTGAGCTTACAATGTGCATTCCAGCTATAAACCAAGAACCAAGGAACCACAAATCAATCCTATAGGTTTCCACAAACCTCTAAACCCAGGACCATCCAAGATCAACCCTGCTCCAGGTTGATGATCAACATAATCTTAATTTTTGATTATTTTTCTTTATTTTTTATTTTTTATTTTTTATTTTTTTTGTATTTTTGATTTTCCTGAACCTACACTGCTTTTAAAGTTTCTAAAAGCGTTGTGAGCTTTCTGGGAGCTTGATGTGTGTCAAATTATAGTATATAATTATTCCGAAGAAATACTCGTGAAAGTATTTCCCGGGTCGTTCTCCCAACGAAGGTTTGAATGGAATATCGAATAATCGACTTGGGAATCGTGTAGTGAAAAGTGTAAAGTGAAAAGTGATTGTGAAATCAAAATATGAAATGAAATAATGAAATATGCACAAGGTACAAGCTATATATGCACAAAAGTCAAAAACGTGAAAACGGAAATGCAAACGTAATTTTTAAATGTAACATACAAAATAAAACGCGACTTTTATTCTAAAAACGATCCTACAAGTGTAAAAAAATTTTCTAAAAATCTTAAACTAATAAAAAGAATTTTAAGAAAAAGAAAAATATTTTTTTTAGTTTTTATTTATTTTCTATGATTTATTTTCTATTTATTGAATTAAAAAGTAATTAAAAATAAAAGAAAATATGAAAAATAATAGGAAAATTATGAAAATTAATTTGAAAAATCTAAAATATTATAAAAGAATTTTCTAAACTATTTTTGTATTTTTTTAAAGCTTTTTATGATTTTTTATGGGTTTTTGTTTATTAAAAATGATTTAAAAATGATTTATAATGAAGGAAAATTAAGAAAAATAGTAAAACAATCCAGAAAAATCTAGAAAAATTACAGAAAATCTAAAATATTATGGAGAACTTGCAGAAAAATTTTGGAATGAAAAAGATGAGCAGAAGTGCTTATTTTGAGCTAAACAGCTTATGGCAAGTGCTTATTTATAAGCACTTGCCACAAAACTTAACCAAACTGATCAAACAGATGAAATGTGCTAAAATGAAGTGAGAAATACTCAAATAAGATGGAAGGAAACACAGATTCACAAGATGCAAGTAATAAGCTGTCTAAGATAAGCTAACTAATAAGCACAAAACAAAATGAAAAAGCCAGAAGCACAGAACTATGCAAACTACTCAAACACAATCTCAAAAACTCCAAAACCACAAAATAACTCAGGAACAAGCTTGATCAAACAATTGCAACCATATATGTTCAAATCAGAAAACTTGTCCAAACCACTAAATTTCAAGGCCAATAAGCAGTACCAGATAAGCTCAAAGGGTAAAACCAATGGGGGCAAAAGCAAGCTTACTAGTCTGAAATACTCCAAAACCTAAAAGACCTATAAGAATCATTCATTTCCTAATCTAAATTGAACCATTATCAGCAGCCTGTAGAGGTTTCAACACTGAATCAGTTTGACTTATTTAAGAACTATGCTAGTTGACTAAAGTTGAGTTCTACAAATCAAAACACAATTAATATGTAATATTAATCTAATATAACTCTATATTAAACTAACTTATTATATTCTACACCTACAAAAGCAAATTTACTCACTGATTTTACCAATAAAAAAAACAGTTAATGAAACTTATAAACTAACTATGACTTTTTATAAGACTATACCTCTATTTTATTGTCTAAAAGTTTATTACTAAACTAATGTGAACTACTAGTGGTGATTATACTTAACTACAACAACAATATCCTTCAGTAATCAACTCATCCAAACATCCCCTTAACTACTAATTATACTACACCTATCTGATATGATCTACTGATTACCTCTACAACAACTAACAACTGTCCTACATCACTTAGGTAACAGTAAAATGACAGCAATTAACACAGAGATCAAACAATAATAAAATGAATCAGAACCACAGTTATGACAGTAAACTAAACAACATAAAATCAACTCAGACAGATGCAGCAATTTATCAAGTAATCTAAACTACTCTATCTGATGATCCAAACATCAAGTACTACACTACTAGAAGCAATTATAACAATCAAATTCAAATTTAATCAACAAAAACTCAGTATCACAAGTATGTTTACCAACTGATGAAACTAATGAAAATGAAACTTACAAACTTCTCCTCTCAGCTCAAAATAGAGAGGTTCCCACAGTAGCCTATCTTTAGATAGGCTAAGCTCATCCAGTCTAGCTTAACATACCAATTAGCATCCAAAATTCAACAAGGAAACCTGACAGTTGACTAAAATTGACCAACAATTGAATAATGAAAAATAACTCTTTTTAATATCTACTAACTCACTTTTAAAAGCTGAAAAGCTAAAATAAGGTTGCATACATTTCAATCAAACGAGTTTGAAAGCTGATTTCAATAAAACTCTACCAATTTTTTTATTTTCTGATTTTTCTAAAAACTCATAAATGAAATTTAAAACTGATTGAGAATTTAAAACTAGAGTGAATTATTTAGTAAACTACAAATAGCTGAATTATAAAAGAGAAAAGCTCAACTAATAAGCAATAATACCAAACAGTAAATAGAGATAAGCTAAGATTGATTTTAAAAACTGAATTTCATTAAAGGAGAAGAGTTACAAATTGAAACGTATTACAAATCTAAAGAAATTTTGGCAGAGTTTGGCTATTCCAAAACTCCACCCAAATACAATTAACCTAGCCTTCTATTTATACTACATGAGTGAAGGTTCTAGTGAGGAGGTGCTCACGGATTGCCAGCTTGGTAATCCGTGTGATGTGCTTCCTGATAAGCAATCTCAACCATCTGATCATTCCCAATGATTGCCCAATCAATTAAAGCCCTTGGATTGATTTTTATGACGTGGTTCTTCCAATCATTAGCTGTCACCTGTCCAAATGTGAGCTTCTTTAGATACTCTGACATGCTGACACCTCACTGACACCTTTGATTTGACATTAATACCCTTAGTTGCGGTCAATTAAACAGAAATAGTAACTAGGGTTCATGTCTCCTTGGGTAATTGGAATTTGGGGAAAAAGGGAAGCGGGTAATATTATTTAACTTGGTTTGACCTTTGTTTTGACCTGTGGGATTAATAGTGAATTATGGACCGGGTTTGGGTGCATTGGGCTTTGGTAATTAGATGGGATTTGGGCTTTTGGTGTCTTGGGTTTGTAATTTGGACCAGGTTATGTGGTAAAGTGAATATTCAGATTTTAGTAACAAGGACCAAAGGTGTAAAATCTAAAACTGCAAGGGCTAAATCTGCCAATTGAGTAAACTTAATCCAAGGGTATTTCTTGCTATTTTCTGATTTTTCAAGGTTGATTATGTAAATACGTGCTCAAATATGATCCAATGGTGAAAATTTCTTCTCCGGCTTCGGCTTCCGCACACTCTTTCCATTCCCGTGCTCGTGTTTGTCCGATTTTGCTTTCCTTTTGTCCATATTCACAATATCCGTACCTGCATTCACATAAACACAAAAACACAACGTATTTGGCATTTTAAGGTCGGCTTTTGGTCGTTTTGGTCCGGTATTTGGTAAAAAAAGGTGTGTAAATTAATACACACCAGAGCTTACATGTACTTATGCATCCATATCATTAACTAGAAAAAACAATAAAGCTTATTGATAATTTTTGAAATAAAAGTGAAAATTGCATATACTGAAACTGATACTAAAACTGAAATTGATTAATGAAAACAGTTGAGATTACACTTGAAAATACTGATTACAACCTTAAAAAGCTAAAAGTTACACTTTATAATGAGAATTTTACTAAAACGACACTAATTATACTAAAAATACTACTCTCCTTGCCTTCTGCCTTCTTCTTCTTTATATAGGCATCAATTAGGGTTCCCTTTGTCTTCTGAGTCTTTCCCACTTGGAATTGGGACCATTGGATTAGAAACATTCAATCTTGGCCATTTGCTTATTTTGGCGCCAAAAAGAAACAGAGCAAATTGCTTCTATTTGCGTGTATAGGGGGAAAGCATTAAATGCTATTTGGATTGGTAGGTAAGTGGGGTGGTGAGTGGCTTGGGCGGTGGGATTTGATGGAGGAGGGGGTGGTGATGGGATGCTGCAAGTGGGAGGGAAAAGGGTGGTGGTTTGACCGTGTTTGACCGATGGATTATTTAGAACGGTTTTTTAGGGGGATTGGGCTTAGGGGATGGGCCTGGGGGTTTGAGTTGGACCAGGAATTAGATTGGGTTTTGTTTTGGATTTGGGTTTAATAATAACCAAGGGTCCGTTTGGTATTACTAGTAAAAATCACATGGACCATAGTTGTAAAATTCTGAAAGTTTAGGGACCTGGTTGGCTAATTTCTCAAAGTTGTTTCAAGGATATTTTCTGCCAAGTATGAATAGTACAGGGTCCTATGTTGATTTTTCCACTTTTAAAATTCCCAGGGACTAAATCTGCCATCTTTTGAAACTTGAGGGACCAATCATGTAATTTCACCAATCTTTTCACCCAAGGACCATTCCTGCTAAAGATGAGTAGCACAAGGACAAAAATTGATTTTTTTTTCAAGGTTTTTAAATCCCAGGGACCATTTTTGTCAATTTTGCAAAGTTCAGGGACTAAACTTGTAATTTTATGAAATTTCACACCAAATGACTAAATATGTTTTTTTGTGATTCCAAAAGGACTTTTGGTGACTTTTTCAAAACAAATGCTCAGGGACTAGATTTGACAAGTTTTGAAAGTTGAGGGACTGAAACTGATAATTATGCAAACTTTGTTCATACTTCATCTGTTTTTTATCATTTTTCATCTGAAACATATAAAACACAATTCTGGGATATTTTCAGTATTTTGATGCATATTTGAGTATTTTTGGATGTTTTGGCAGCTCAGATGAGGTAAAAATGATGAGTATTTACACACTCATCAACTAGTCGTAGGGCCGTGTACACTATTCCCTAACTCTATAGGATCCTACTTCACTCCTATGTCGAGCCGTTAGAAGCTCCTAACATGGGATCATTAGAATTCTCCTACGCATTAAATACAACCAAAAATCGTAGTACACCTCCGATCATTTTTCTTAAGACGTTCAAGCAAGTTACCAATGGAAGTCTGCTAGTTTTCTTAAGCCTAACATCGAATACAATCATCCGTAACAATTATAAACAAACAATCAACCCATAATTAACATCTAGGTTTCACTACATCTAAGCAAACACAATAAAAATCTAGCCTAGCATGTTAAATAGAAGACAAGCGTAAGATATAATCAAACAACACATAGACATATTGAATGATTTGAAGGAAAACTTATCTTCAATTGAACATGAAAGAATCAAGGGGTTGAAACGCTTTAAAAAGTGAAAAAATTCGGACTAGGGTTTATTCCCTCAAAGTTGCACACTAATGAATGAAATTTGGAAAACTATATATAGATTACACATCGTGACGGCGTCATGTGTTACCCTGTGACGCCGTCAACTCGCCGCCATGATAAAATCTTATTGCCTAGATCTGTTTGTGACATCGTCATGTGTAGAAATACTATGGGTCGTCACTAATGTTTAGACCCTGATGGCCTTGGGTGACGCCGTCAGATCCTAGGCTTAGAAACTCTCTGGATCGTCACGTGTATTTTCCACTTCCACATCCTTTGTAACTCTTGACGCGGAGAGTCTTGACGCCGTCAGGTACTGTTCCAGCAAGGAAAATTGAGACTTTGCCGTTTTCTTCACTTTTATGCTCCAAAAACGTCCAAAATGCTTCCGTTTCTAAATTTCTCTCCAAAACTACCTAAAATGACAAAAGGAACGATTTGGGGCAATATTTGATCAAATAATCATGAATCCGGGCTTAAATGACCCCTTAAAAGCGGTACACTTTTCACCTCATCACAAACCTACCCAACTCGCCCATTTCCATTTCCCTTTTACCGCATGTGGACTTTTGCGCATGAACACATCTATTTTCCACATCTCTTTAATAAGGATTTTGTTGCCAATATTGTATTTTCTAGACAACTAAATATATCTCCCACAAGCATATAACACGCAACAGTTTATTTTTTTTTTTATTCCAGTAAAACATTTATTGTAATATACTTGACAAAGATTTGCGTGTTGAGTAAGTTAGCTAATGTTATCTATGGCGTGTAGGATTCGTGAATCATCATCATTATTCACCTAGCTATTGGTTATATTTGTGTGCTTTAGTGGGTATCATTCTTTAATTGGTCAAGTTGTATGTAAACTACTACTCTTGGAAAGGTATAGTAATGTTCTCGGATATCTAAATGAATCGTAATATTAGAATCTTAACAAATCGAAAATAGAACAGAGGTTCATCGTTTGAGCTCCTATTGTTATATAAATACACCAAGCTAAGTTTGTTGTATTCTAAACGACTTTTGTTTTCTTTCTAATATAATGATTTATAAGCTCTTCTTTTTTAATTAACTTTTGATCCTCAAATCCGCCGTACATTACCTCGAAACACATTTACTATAAGAACAATATCATTATGAAACTTAGGACTATTGACTTTTTATCAACAAATATATGTCAATGACCTTTCATAGAAACTGACTCGGAGTCTATCATAAAGGTTGTGTGGAAGCAACCCAAGATTCTACTTTTGTAGTAGTGTGCCAAAAACTTAGTCACATGCCAACATAAAAAATTTCCTACAATTATTTGAATTACTTACCACACTACTTCTCACTTACTTAGAACTTTGAACTTTGACTGAGAACCTACAAACTATAGTATTTAAACTGTTACAAACATATATACTTACAACGAATATTGTAGAATTTGGAAGAAGGGTTGTCTTGAAAAGGTTGACCTAGGGTTACGTAAAACCATCGATTAAGTGGAACATTTACTGGTTCGTCCTTTTTCTTGGAATTTTTATTGAGTGAATTTGATTTAGGTGATTACATTATTTGATTAAAGTTTTATTATTCTAAATTGCAACCTTAAAAAATATATTTTAGGTCAATTGATGTTCTCTTGTTTAAGATTAGCTTTTTATATTTCGTTTTTGAGATTGTAGGCTTTCATCATCGTAACTAATGATAACTGTACCCCAAAAGGCCAGAAAGCAACAATAATGAATGTTTATACCATAATGATTTTAGCGATTTTGGTGTCGTTCTTTGGGGTTAGTGATGGAGGATTTTGATGCGGATGAATGATAAAGGCAAGTGTAATTTTCTAAAACTCATTAAGAGGAGTGTAAGTTCAAAAAAATAAAAATAGGAGGAGCATGATTTTTTAGAAATATTACAATTTGGCCCCAAAGTGTTGAGTATTAAATTTCAAGTATACGCCTATTTTTAACTTTTTCATACATAACTAATAAAAATAAATTTTAATTTCTAAGCCAAATTGGGAAATATTTAAGCTTTGCAATTCAAAATCTTTTTCTAAAAAAATAACAATAATTCAATTATTACTTAATATGAAAAGATTTAGTTTTTCAAAATACAAATTTTCCGCTTGGAGTTTTTCTTTATTATATAAAAGATTATTCTTAAAACCATTGTAATTATCTATTAAACACATATATGAAAGTGCAAAGGACATGCATGGGCAATGTTAGTTCTGAATCAAATTTAGTTAAATATACGTGACTACAATATGTACAATATCGTGTATTTGTTTGCATATCACAGTAGCCGGTGCTTCTATATGAAAGTGGTTTTATTTCTAATGTTTATAATCCTATGCGAATACATTCATTTAAACTAATGATGATAATAACATTTATAAGTAACAACAATAACAATAAATGTTGTTTTTAATAACAAATAAAAATTTAGGGGTATTTGTTATTAAAAATTATGAAAACTGATATTATTACACTTAAGTCCATAAAACTAGATTTAAGATAAGACTCTTTCATAAAGTTTTTATTTTATTTTGTATTTCTTTTAAATGAAAACTCTAATACCCAATCATGTGTTTTTATTTGCAAATTAAAGTTGACAGTTCTTTTATTTTTTGATGTTTATAATCCTGTGTGAATACATTCGTTTAATCTAATGATGATGATAACATTTATAAATAACAACAATAACAATAAATGTTGTCTTTAAAAACAAAGATAAATTTTAGGTGGTATTTGTCATTTAAAAATGATGAAAACTGATGATATTACATTTAAGTCCTCAAAACTAGACTTAAAATTAGGTTCTTTTAATATGATTTTTTACTTAAATGAAAATTCTTATGGCTAATCAAAATATAATATTATTTTAAAATCAACTATCAGAGTTTTATTTGTGAACCCCCTTCCCTTTTAAGTTTCTTTTTCCACAATTTGACCCGATTCTTTATTTGGCTTTCCTACGACCGAATAAAAATATTGTAGTGTTAACCAAATTACTTTCAGTTTTGACTTTTATTGACCAATCACAATATTTTATTTTGAATTCAAGGTCTCAAATTAGTCGTACTTGGTTTAATCAAAGAACCTTTTGGCACTTTTGAGTTTTCTCTTACTATATAAAAGACCAATAAAAGACCAATTTCATGAGTGTTCGATCTAACTGGTTTAAATCATCAAGATAACTTGACAACATGTCACATATTGTGTTTTTTTTTATAAATTTCTATTATGCCAAATTTTAATTTGAATATAACATACCTTTTCCCAAAAGAGATAATCACTTATGTTAAAACCACGCGAGCTACTTCAAGAGGTAGTTTTTCTATGATCTTTCACACCGCATCTTCAACTAATTTGTCACACTCGTTGAGAAATTCCTTTTTCATCACTTCTAGTCTCTTTTCATTATCCTCCTTTAGCTCAAAAATTTTCCGTTCATAAACCTCTTCTAGATGAGTGTGCCTATCAACATGTTGACCATTTTCTGCTTCAAAACTAGTTGTACTTGATCTCACAATCTCTGATGGGGTCATATAAGAACTACCAACGGGTTTTACTTTCTTTTTTTATTATTTTTTTATCAACGTGGTAGTAACACCTCTGCCAAAACGTCTACGGTGTCCATCATATTCTTTGTTCATCACAGCTAAAAGAGGATCTTTAGGAGAACTTTCATTTCTGGAGGCCTGTAAGTTTTCATTTATTCCTTTAATATTAAGTTAATAAATTAGGCATTTAGCTAATATAAAAGTAACAAATAATAATTATCAAGTACTACCTTACGATTTTCCTGTTGTGTCATTATATGTATCAACATATACATTTCCTTCTGTCCTTTCGTGTGTTAACTCAACATTTGAGTCAAGGTAGGTGGTGCTTTGTTTGGGTCTTTATTTTACTGTATTCATGATTAAAAAACAAACATCAAAAAGAAAGTATAATAAAAAGAATGAAATGAACAAACAATATCACTAAGATAAGAAAAGCATATTACCATGTGCTCAAGAAATCTTAGCAAAACTCTTTGGACCTGTGCACATGTTTTTGGAGACATGCATATATTCCTTGTGAAGAAACACCAATCCTACACACAATTTAACCAAAAATTCATAACTCGTGTAACCATGGACATCAAATAATAATTGTTATAAAAGATTTATTTTTTCAATAAAGATAATATACGCTAAATTACTATCACATCTTTTTTATTCCATCAAGTAAGTAACTGTGAAAATTCCTTCAGTTGAATGATTTTGGTCGATTCTTCCATCTTGTTTTTGTATCCTTAGATTTTTAGAAGGATTTTTTCTTGATCCTACATTTGTATCTCTTCAACAAGCTCCAATAGATTGTAGCACCCAAGATTTAGCGTCCTAATTTATAGTGCATTTGGCCTTATGAAAAAGAAGTTTGTTAGTAAAAGAAGTTAAAGCTTCATGGAAAATGGTTTACAAGTTTTAAAACATTTACCCGTACATATTCCCACACCTTGTCCTCATGAGGTACTTTCAAATGTTCATAACTATACATACGAGCTATTGTACCCACAAATTGAGAGAATTTGCCAACTCTATCTTTCTCCTTAGCTACAGAGTCAACATATTATCCATATTCATTACATATGATATTTTCGCATGCATCAGACATTCATACATGAATCTCGTGTATCATCGTTGAGCCTCTTTTCTTTGTAGTAGAAATAACTAATACTAAATATACATAATAAGCAACAATTAGAATACCTACATTCAAACAAGAAAATTGCAAAAAATGTGGCTTTGTAAATCAGTTAATCAGGTTAACCTACTTTTGCCATGTTAGGGCCATCAAGTTGCAACAAGTTTAACATCCTCATTTTCTGAACCATCTTCGCTATCATTCCCATATTCTATATCATTTTGATTATTTTCTCCTTGGTCTACTAACGCTTGTTGTCAACGTATTACGTTTTCTTTAATTATGTTCCAGTTTTGATTGTTTCCTTAGTGACCTTAATATATATATATATATATATATATATATATATATATATATATATATATATATATATATATATATATATAGTGAAGCGTTCAAATGAGAAGTCTAAATTTTGTGACAACGCGAGAAGCAATCCTAGCAACTCATTTTATCTTCCTTGAACTTTAATCTAATGGCTAATATTAGTTAATCAACTTTTTGAAAATTTCTTAAAAAATTTTGAAAAATTTAAAAAAAAAAATTCGAAAATTTTCAAAAATATTTCGAAAAAATTTTTTCAAAAAAATTTTCT
The DNA here is from genome assembly GCA_030686995.1 of Artemisia argyi. NCBI lineage: Eukaryota > Viridiplantae > Streptophyta > Magnoliopsida > Asterales > Asteraceae > Artemisia > Artemisia argyi. The sequence goes on along the minus strand of JARVZY010011669.1, from coordinate 695 downwards.
GAAAATTTTTTTTCGAAAAATTTTTTTTCGAAAAAATTTTTTTTCGAAATTTTTTTTCGAAATTTCTTTTTCGAAATTTTTTTTTCGAAAATTTTTTTTAGAAAAATTTTTATCGAAAAAAAAAATTTCCGAATTTTTTTTCCGAAAAATTTTTTTTCGAAATTTTTTTTTTCCGAATTTTTTTTTGAAAATTTTTTTTCGTCACATGTGAAAAAAAATTTGAAAATTTTTACGAAATTTTTTTTGTCACGTGTGAAAAAAAATTCGTCACATGTGAAAAAAAAATTCCGTCCTTTAATGAAACTGAAAGTAAAACATTACGTTAGTTATGAAATAAAATCTAACAACACACGTTACTCTTTGCGTAAAACTTCTTGATAAACGACATTCGAGGTGTAGATTCCTGCTTGATAGAACTCTTTAACTGGTTTAACCAATACCTTTGTCGTTCTACGGGATATCCCTCTAGACAATGCCACATAAAGCTGGCCATGCGAGAAAACAGAGTCGGGCAAATAGACACCCACATTTGGAATTGTTTGGCCTTGTGCTTTATTAATAGTCATCGCAAAGCTAAGGCGAATAGGGAATTGTGTTCTCTTAAGTTTGAAAGGGAACATGTCTTCTTCATATGGAGCAAGAGGAATTCTTGGCAAGAGCACTCTAACTCCAGCGTGTTGACCGACAGCAATCTC